>FASU01022387.1:0-11583 GCA_001486225.1 Heliconius pardalinus sergestus
ACGCAAAAAAATAATAACAAGCTTATATTTGTTGTTCATTTCACTCAAAATGAGTGCGCAAACTTAAATTTGTCAACTTTTATGAGATATAATTCCTGTTGACCTACGACCTGAATTTATATGGCATTACTTTTTTATTTATTTATTTTTTAATAAGAGAAGATGGACAATTGCTGACTCGATAGTCTTGGACTACAAATATTAGAATTGGGTTCTATATCAAAGAAAACTTTTCACATTATTTACACGAAAATGCTCACGTTCACGAGTTAGCAAATTACGAACTAGCGGATATTGGAACAACATTTACATTGGTTGTTAGTATTCTCATCGTGCGCCCTTCAGTTATATTTCATCGGTAAAACACTTGGGCCGGAGCGAGTCATGCCCAAACTTACTAAGCGCACGATCATCCACTGAAAAGGTATAACATGAATAAATCATATGTCAGCCCTTATTACATGTACTACGGCTTAATATATTATTACATTATAATTGTATAATGTAAAACAATTTTAAAGCCTTCATTTTTTAAGTCGTTCTAGGTAGGTAGGTAAGTAAATAAAATTTTCGTAAGCGTAATATAATATTATTATGGATGACGTCTTTGATGAAAGCTCTTATGATGTCTTATAGAGAGAGAGAGCCAATAGTAGAACGGTAGTGCCAGAGTTTCGTTATTTTTATAAAGCCTGGACGTTTATGTGCGCATACACCCAACACTCAATGTGTTGGGTAGTACTATTAGGGAATATGGTTCTTGGGTAGTACTTTGGCTGTTATTAAGTTACTAAGATGCAAAAAATAGTACCGTAAAAATAGTACTAGCGCCAGCAACAAATTTCCATTTTTTATTTTTCATTTTTCCAAAGTAAAACTTGACATCCTTCTTTCTCTTGCTAGATCGACAGAAATACCAATGTTGAGTTTCACCACTCATCTTGTTATGTTTAGAATTAAGGAAGCAAGAACGGAGTGTTTTAACTTTGTCTATCCTGCTATGGAAATAAAGCGTAAAGCTAAAAAGATATAATGGTAAAGGTATTTTATACATGGTAAATAATATTTGAAATTTAAAACCTGAAGTTAGCGGAACAGAGTCGTGGAACAAATCTATTTCAAGTAATACTTGAAAAGATAAAGCAATGTGACATTTTATTATAAGATATTTGAAAGGAAGTTTATTTCAGTCTTACGTAGTTTAAGACTCGAAAGTTAAAGTTTTTATTACTTTACTGTGTTAGAGGACATTTTATATATTATAATAATGATATATATTTTTTCGAGCTGTATCCCTTTTATGGTACAATGTGGGCAGAGAGAAATAAGGCCCAGGAGTACAAAGTGTGAATTTAAAATCGACTAATTGTGGGTTCGATCCACGCTCGAGGAGATGAAATATATACTTGAATTTATATTTCCAATGCTTCTCTTTGGTTTCGAGGCAAGAGCGAGGCGTTGAGTTCCGCCAATCAACACGTAATGCCTCCCGAAGTTGGCGGAAAGTGGAGAACGGAGTGTCTAGTTCCTAGGTTCCCTCTCCCTACCCTGCTGTGTGCGGGATACAGCGTGAAGCTGACTTATTTATTTTAAAATACTTACTTGTACGTACTAGACTTCCACTAGCAGGAGTCATTAAGTACACTTAATTATTTTTTGTACGATTAAAATAAAAATAATTTCAACAAAATCTCCTATTAAAATAGCGATCTGAAATCATTTTTCTTGTCTTCAACTACTTCAAAGTATTAAAAGGGGGCGCTCATTAAAATTTTGTATCATTGTTTGTATAACCGACCTTTGATGTCAAACGGGAACAATTTGTAATTAGGAAGACTTAAATTTCCATTTGATATAACAATAAGTTTTAAATATTTCGTTATGAACTGAAATATGTAATAATTTCTCGTTTTATCTATCATTTTATTAGTTTGCCAATAAACCGATAGTAATAAATAAGTTTTTTTAGTGTGTACACAACATAAATTAATTTAAGTAGGTGATGCGAAAGTATGGAAATAGTTTATTTAATCTTAAATGAAAAAATATTCATCGATTAATAAAAAATCAGTTCAGTTTTTTTCTAATAAGAATCAATCAAGGCTTTGCACATACATGTATTCGAGTGCAGTGGTTTATATTTTAGGGTACTTGTGCAATGAACTTGTAAGAATGAAAAAAAAAGTTTAATAAAAATTATAATTGTCCCAGGACTTTCCATGTGTTATCGCTAAAAAAATGATACGTCCCGGAATTATGATGACATACATAACAGTTCAGGCAGGGGTCGGTCTCCTGGGGAGTTCTTATCATATACCCGTACTTGAAAAAAAACAGGCAACACAAGCTGTTGACCAGTAATATTTTGTATGATCTGGTAGCAATACTTTAATCTTCGTTTATCTGTAAATAAAATAATCTGTTCAATTACACCACAGATAGTGACAAAAAATATAGCAAAAAAAGTATTATAATGTAATAGAGACTTGTAAAAGTAGACATCAAAGAAGTGTTTTAATTCAAAATCTGGTAGCAATATTGTATTTTATATCCCAAATCTCGTAGGCATACTGTAGTTCTGCAAAAAGTTCGATTTCAACTAAGCCAAATAATTATATTCAAAATACAAACGTGTCAATTCTGGTCGGATTAGGAGCGACATCAAAATCCCACTGAGACCTGGGACCTGACCTCTGGATCACGACGGCCTCACTTTTTTTATTTTTATGATAAGCCTCTATATCACACTACGGACAGACAGACGGACAACAGAGTGGTCTTATAAGGGTTCCTTTTTTCTTTAAAATATACGGAACCCTAAAAACGGAACATTATCCAAAGTCGCCAGTAAAGAATAGATGAGAAACAAAAATAAAGTCTTAAACCCAATGATGATTGATGATTTATTTTATAGCAATTGCCTAATATTTGTATAGCAATATTCTAAAATCTGTCTTCTTTATTTTAAAGTTTAGGACGAAAACAAGGTAAAAAGTTTGCTAGTGTTTAATAAATGAAAGCACTAGCTTCTCCTAATTAAATCTAGGACCGCAAAACAACAAACTTTACCGCGACAATGTTGAAATATTTCTTGGTAAAACATTTTAAAGGAGGTCTGACCGCAGCAAAGGATAAATTGGCCAGCAGCTGCTTTCGTAAATTTCTCATATAAAATTTTCATTAGGTACATATAATCATTTTGGACAACGGTTTTTTTAAATACTATTATATAATACTTTTATTCCAATTATAGCATGTTTTATAATAGCGTCGTACATTTTGAGGGGTTAAAAATTATATAGGTATGTAAAATAAATCAAGAAAATTACATACACAAGTATTTCAGGTTTACAGAGAAGTTTACAGATAAGGCAGAGGAAACCTATTGTTTCCTACTATCCGCTCAATTTTCGAGTCATTGCATGTTGAGTGGCGGAACTCAACGCTGCCTTCTTACCAGAGCAAAAGAAGGAAAATATTAAATAATTTGTTCCCCCGACTGGGAATCAAACCCACAACCGTCGCGTTTACAGTGACATGCTTGTGCCACTATGTTAAAAAGACTGATTGGTGCAAAAAGGGTAATCATTCGTTATTTACTAGATTGATTTCTTATTTTATCAATTTTGTTATAGATATAAATACATATACCGATCTACAGGGGCCCACAGTAGCACAGTTTAGATCTAAATATACATAAAAATACTAACTTGTTGGTTATTTTCTTGAAAACTTTTATATTAAACTAATTTCATTCTTGTGTTATTCTCGTTTGCGTTGTGCTCGTGAGTTAGTACAGTTGCTGCTAAGTAACTTAAAGTTTTACACGAAGTAGGTCGCCATAGCGTTATAATCAACCGTTGTTTCGTAGCTAATATAAAAATATACCTACTATGCAACATAAAATTGCACTTGTTTTTTTTATATGTGGTTTAGAATTTCTGACTTTATAAACTAACATTAGTATACATTATCTTCTTTTTAATCATTTATATAGAAATTGTGGGGTCCATTACCATTTTTAGGAATATTCATTTCATTATCCTAGAGCATAATTGTACCCTTATGTCAAGCCACCTGATATTTAATGAAGAGCTGTTATTCATTTTTTTTAGCTTCACGCTGTATCCCGCACAAAGCAGCGAACTTGGAAATCTAGTGTTCAGACCCTCCATTCTCCATTTTTCGCTGAATTCTGGCATTGCGTATTGAATATGGAACTCAGCGACGCGATTAGCCTATTTACCAGAGCGGGGAAATGTCAATATTCCATTTCCTCAAGTGGGGATGGATCCCGTAACCGCAAGTCGCACGCTTGTGCTCCTGCTTCACAGACCTCAATTTGCCTTTGATTCTGATTTGTTATTCATGTTCTAATATAACCCGTCGTAGAACATGAAAGTTTACAATGAATTTTATATCATTATCTACTAGTGTACTCCAATAGAAACAATTAAAATACATTCTAAGTGCGGGAGGTAATTTTGACCGCAGGTGGACTGTTGAAAAAAAATTTTTTTTAAATATATTTTTTATTTTTTAAATTTAATTTGAACCAGTATTTTCTGAGATTAGCTCGTTCTGTTGTTCGTAACTGAACAGTTTTATAACATTAGTATCGATATGAAAGAGGCCAAGGTTGATAGAAACTTTAAATAGAAAAAAAAAGAACAAATAAAAGAAGAAATAGCCTTTAACGAGAATTATCTCGACAGCTGGTCGAATGAAAGTCAGAAAAAAAATTAAGCTGCTGAGGGTCAAATAATTATGTCAATGACAAAATTAAAACTGTTTTAGACAAGGCGTAGGCACATTTGCATGAATTAATTTCACTCGACACGACTCTCGCACTCCGATGGACGTGACGGGAAAACGAATGGGAAATCTCAGAAGACTTGAAAATAAGAATGAAATAAGATCATGATTCCGAAATGAAGTTCGTTAATTAAACGGTGCCCGTTTGAGTAGTCCAATACATTAGCCATTGCTATAGGGATCTCCAATTCTCCATTCTATGAAATAAAGCCTACATTGCTATGCATAATTCACTGTAAGTTAAAAGTTAAAATAATAACGCCTCATATTTTCTCCTTTTTTTTCTCCTTTCACGAGAGTAGTATATAGGGTAAAATATTTCAAACCCATACTAAAAAAAATCAAGATTTGTCAACAGTTTAGATATAGGATTATTATTATCATTTCATGACTTTTATTTTTATTATCGCCAAAATATCATACATACAAAGTAAAAGAATAAATCGATTGCTAGTGACGTGACATACAACAAGGCTTATATATGTATTTATTTCTAATAATTTCTTCGTTTTCATATTTCTAGGTATCCAAATTTATATATATGTAGGTCTACGATGACCACCTGATATAATTAATGCTTATCAAGAACAATATGGAAAATTTACAAAAAAGTAAAGTACCACTATCGCTTTAGTACGGCTATAACTATAGTCATTTTTCTATTTCTTCAAGACTCTTTGTCCAGTGACTAATGGTATCTCGTTAATCACAGGAGGGCTTCCATAGATATCTGCACACCACTATTGTTGGAATAAAGGATAAGGAGGACGATTTATTTGGGCTTAAGTTATGGTAGGAAAGTATAGAAGTAGTAAAAACGAATGCTGTCGTTTAATTTTTCAGATCTAAATTTCTCTTCTTCTGTCTCTTTATCATCATTTCGATATTCTTCTTATTAAACTAGGTAAAAAGATCCTAGGGCTACAATACTTATTTCATCAAGTTTTCAATTTTAGAATGATTACTGCAGTTTGTCAAACTCTTATATAAAAAGTACCCTCGAGGGATTTAGTTCGACAAATCGTAGTACAGTCACAATTGTAACTGAAAAATTTGAAGAAAGTGAGTAGAAAATAAAAATAGTTATCTTTACCTTTACCTGTAATTGAATTTAATATAAAACCTATCACACACACACATATACTATACCTTATAATAATAATAATGAAATAATAAATATATATTCTATCAAGTATTATCGTTATATCTCGTTCATTGTAATATCACTTCGTCTAAAGTTGTAACTTCCATTAACATGTCACTTAAGTGTCACTTTGCTCCGGGCAAAAACAAAGTTCATAGTTACAATATGAACAGAAAACCATTTCACTAACACATTCACCATGATTCAATGGAGAGCGATGTAATTCAGTTATGTTACAATTTGAAACCGACATTTTTTTCAGCTTCACGCTGTAATCCGCATGTATGGTAGACAGAGAGAACTTAGTGCTGAGACACTCCGTTCCCCACCTTCCACCGAATTTTCGAGGCATTGCGTATTGAGTGGAATTGAATGTTTCTGCGTAAGAGAAAAGTGAGAAATGGAACGCTACCATGCCGAAGACTTAACTTATTTATTAATATTTTCATTTATTCTCTTTGGCAACAAGGTAAAAGCCCGGCCTTAAATTCCACTACTCAACACGCAACGCCTCGAAAAATTCGACGAAAAGTAGGTAAAGGAGTGTCTACGTGTAAAGTAAAGAGTAAAGAGGTGAGTCTACCCTGCTATATGCAGGATACAGCGTGAAGCTTATAATTATACTATAAGTCTATATAGTTTAAAGTTCTTCGATAAAATGAAATATATTTAAATTTTTAATTATAGCGGTGAAGTGAATTTCAATGAAATCACTCATCTCCGATATATAAAATTTAACAGTACAATACAATTCAATATTGTAAAATGATTATTTTCTTAATATAAGATCCATCAGCCTTGCTTCATAGGTTCATATAGAATTGTATTATCGATTAAAATATGGCGAATGTTACTGAACATTATTGGCACAACGAAAAGAGGCTTATTTCAATGAAGTTACCTGTTGTATATGAAATACTTATTAAATAAAAGGTTTCTTGCTATTTTTGACATTTATTTCATCGTCAAACACAATGTACTCATATAGAATATTGTGTGAAAGTTTGAAAGTCAAAGAAGTTTTAACTTGGGTTGCTATTGTGTTATTTCAAATTGAATTTAACGCTTAATTCTGTCTGAACCTGAAACAAATCAATAAAAAGGTTTAAAATTGAAAGTATATTCTTTATATAGTTATTTATTAGAATTATTGTGGATACAAACCCCAATAAGGGTATTATTTATATTCCAAGTCGTTTCCTTAATCTGGCTAGACAGTATGGGGGTTAATTTCACCACCCCAATAACAAATGTATTTTTTCGATGTTTTACTGCGTTTTCTCTGTTTGTTACAAAATAAAATATTTAAGGTAAACATTTCTAATTTAGCTCCAGCTTTTCGCCATGTAATATGAATACAGACTCTATCATATATTCTACTCTCTCATATATCTCTGACTTTCTCATATATTCTAATTTACTATAGTTTCATATCTGCGGTCGCTTTGGGTTTGTCTCGTGGAAAATTATATAATTTGTCACGTCGTTGTTGTTTAATACAACGCGTATGTATCTCAATATGTTACATTGGACTAGAAAGTGTAGAGCGTTATTCTATTCACGTCCACCAGTTGAGAAATTTTCAGTACAAATATGTGTCATATTTGTTTATCCAAAGTAAAGAAATGACAAACAAATTTATATTGCATATATATATATATACGTAATTTTAGCTCTTTCTAGAAGAGAATAAGAATAATGAAGAACAAATTTATTTACCTGCATAGAAAGTAAATGAGTGACCTCAATACTTTCTTCAACAAATTGACGGAAAATATAATGCTATTTCAACAGAAAAACTGTAGAAAGAAATAACCTTCGTATTTATATGGGATTATCCCAAATTTATTTGCAATCTCCTGCCGAGAAACAGTATCTCATCCACGCCAATCACCATTTACAAGCTCATAAAATAATAGCCTCGATACGAGCTAGTTTTATAACTTCATATAACATCTTTAATGACTATGCTATAAAGGAAATGTTTTTAAGAAATTTACATGAATAGCAATGAATAAAATAAACAAATCGATAGTTGAAAGGCGATTTCATCTAAACGCTTTAAGATTAGACAAAAAATTAAACTAAAAAAAATACATAAATAGCAATTTAACCAAGATATTGTATACTAGTACAAAATATTGTAATATTTATATGATACATCCATTACGAACGATATAACAAAAGCAGACTAATTCTAAAGCTCCCAAATTATGAACCATTAGGAATATGAAATATATTTACGACTTTTTGTTCACATATTGTGGCCTCCATAAAGGCAATTTCAGTAAAAAATATATATATATATGTACTTAGATCCTCCTGAAAACACCTGATGATGTCGTTTATGGATAATAAAATTATTAAATAGACATCAGATTCTAATATCCATTACGATTCCTTTGTTCATGGTGTAATTTATACAAGGTATAGAAATAATTTAAAAATACCTTCTATTCTTTATTCTTTCTCTCATTGAGTGGGAATCGAATATACAATCTGTTGCCTTTACAGTCACACGCTTGTGCCCCTACGCCACGATTACCCTCTAGTTGTAGAATGGTATCTACATAGTACTTATGTAATTTTATTCACGTAGGAAAAATATTTTGTAAAATGTAGATGTTTTTTTTTGTGGTTAGAGGTTAGGCTTAAATGTTTTTGTGGGGTAACGATATCCAGCATGGAATATATTTTAAATGGGCGGAGAGTACACATAGTACACGTGCCATTAGCTTAACTTGAATGTAAAGAGCACTCTATGTTAGGTAATAAACATTATATACTTCTTATAATCTCAAATATAAAGGCCAAGATATAAAAAGTATATTCAAATAAAAATATAATATTTCATCACAAAGCCTAATAAAATTATCTTTCTTTGAAATTATTTTGGTGATTATTTCGAGAAATCTTACAGAGATATAAAATTTCAGTTGTATTCAAAAGTTGTTCTTTATTCATTGGAATTTATCTTATATTTCATTAAAGTAATCAAAATAAATAATTTTGGTTAACTGTTATAAACGTTATGGTACCGATCCCCACTTTCTGCTGAATTCTCGAAGAATTGCGTGTTGAATGGCGGAACTTAACACCGCGCTTTGCCTCGTTTCTTATTTTGTACTAGTTTTATATTAATTATTTAAGAAGTGCGATAAACGGCTTTTATTCTATATATACAAAGTTGTATATTTTTCAGGCGTCGACACAGAAGTTAGAATATGTCATAAATCTCAAGTGCCGCCTTCGGGACTGCTTTCGTATAGCAAGATAAGGCACATCGTATGTGCGTCACTAATGAATCATTTGCAAGCCTCAAGATAGCTGGTGGCTGACCTACATTCAGATCTTAGTACTAAATTAGTCAGTAAATCTTAGGAAGTGCTAGTACTGAACTCGTATCATCAAAATGTACATACTTTATTATATTACAGTAACATAGAATGTATGAGTTTTAGATTAAAATAAATATGTTTTATATTAATATTACTTGATATATTTTAATAATTATGAATCCTTTCCATTTAGATTTGTAAGATACGATACAAACTTAGATAGAGATAGACTTTGAACTCAGTCAACGCAATCAAAAGAAACACCGTTTTTGCTTCATTTTGTATGGAACTCACAAAAAAAATGAAAAAAATTAAAAAAAAATGTCTTACAAAATATAACAAGCGCAAATTCCATATCAAAGTGAAACTATTTATTACTCTAATTCCATTGCAACTGTACCTACGAGTACCTACGAATAGTAAAACGTGCTTGTGGCGCTAGTTCCAGTTAAGCCGGATCGAACTTTGTTACCTTACTTTCTTGAATTGAATTGTAGGAAATAGTATCCTTTGTTAATTTCAACTATTTTGGCAGTGAAATACGGTTACTTACTTTATTATTTAATTTTAAGTGGTAGTTAACTTGAAAGTTAGATATTATCATTTGGTAAAGACTTCAAGATTCACAAATTGTCATATTCACTGGTCTTTGTAGATTTCATTATTCATCATTATTTATCAATGGTTGAATTCTATTTTAGTTTATAAATATGTGGGCATTATGCGGATTTCGTGTATCCCAGATATAATTGTATGTATAAGTTGCCTCGGAAAATGGCGAAAGGTGTATGTGAGGTATGTTTTTGTGAAAGAATAATTTATTTCCATCGTGAATTTGGGTTTTTATTATAATACAAAGCTTATTGTTTTGTACTAAAATTGTAACTATTTTCTAGATATTTCTGTATTCCCAGGTATTCTCCGAATTTTAAACAATGAACTTAGAAAACTCAGTGGTGACATACATTATTCCGTTTATGGCGGCGGAACGCTAACCTTAATTTTGTGCAAATCTATCTATACTTATAATAAAATCGTAAACTGACAAATAAAATTACAAATAATATAAAAAAGTATCGATATGTAATCTGAGCAAATAGCAATACCAAGTTCTCTTAGCCTACCCTCATATGAGGGTACATAGGTTGAGAGGGTACATGAGGGGTCATATATATGCGAAACAAAATCTATGACTGACAAAAATAATATTGCCCATAGTCAGATTTGTCACTTAAGCCTGGTATCATAACATATATATAGATATAAGTTTGTGCCTAGCATAAAGCCATATAAGCCTTGTCTTGCCTTATGCCTTCAGTGCTAGGCTTATGGCCATTATATATGCAAAACTAGTTAAACAATCCCTTATTTTGCCAGGAAGGCATTATGTTGTCAATTTCCTATTTACTTTACTTAATACAAACATTTAGTGATTTTCATATTGATTCAAAACCCCGTGGGAGCCCGACCTTTTTAATAAAAATAAAATACATATTTTTAACAATTTTAAAGTGTTATTCCACACTTAGGAAAGAAAAATATTTATTTAGGAAACGTATATAAATATCGACGCAGTTGATGAGAACGTATGGCCTAGTGGTCAGAGCGCCTGGTCGGTTTCCAGGAGGCGTGGGTTCAAGTCCCGCTACATTAAAATTTTTATACGTTTTCTAAATAAGTAATTTTTACATATTTTAAAATAATTTAATTTTTTCTTAAGTACCAAATTGAATTCTCATACAGGTATACACAAATACAGTACAATAAATACAGGTAGTTACGGTTAGTAAATACAGGTAATTCGGCTAACCGTATAGTACAAGTACCACGAATGTGTCGCTATAACAAAAGCGTATCACATGAATAAGCAACTCCTGGTCCCGGAGGTGTGTTTCAAACCTCAATTCTATGGTGGCGACTGTACTATGGACGGGTATACGACAAACGTCGGTTGATAACGTTACTTTACTAGATATGTCACTATAAAAAAACCTGTGTTTCACATATTTTAGCTTTACGCTGTATCCCGCACATAGCAGAGTTAAGACATCCGTACCCCTCTTACTACTGAATTTTGAAGGCTTTACGTGTTGAGTGGCGAAACTTAACACCGCGCTTTGTCTCCTTACCAGAGCTAAGAAATGAAAATATTAAATAGATGTATATATAAGAAACATATTATATCACTATCAAGTTTGTGTGTGTGTGTATATATTGTTACTAGCGGCGCGCCCGCAGCTTCGCCCGCGTGAACTACGTTATTATTAATTTCTGTCTCCATGAGTA
>FASU01022452.1:544-10721 GCA_001486225.1 Heliconius pardalinus sergestus
TACAGAAGTCGGTTAAAAATTGATAATAATTACGAATGAGCAAGCTGCATTTTATAACAATGATTTCCCATGGGAGCATAGCTATGAGAACATAGTCCCGTGTGATAGAGAATTTTAATGGAATGCAGCAACTGTATATATGTATATTATGCACAGTATATTTCTTGCAAACTAACTACTTTATACTATACTTCGTACTGATACTTATTATAAGAAACACTAATATTTCATGCAGAATCCATCTATTATTTAGAAAAATCATAGTTAAAATCACATTTTCTCTAAATAGGCCGAAAAATATAAACATTCCTACGATAATCCACCACCTCAGCGGTGTTCAAAAACATTTTCTTTACCAAAAGTTGTTTTTTTTTATGTATAAATTAACCCTTAAAGGATAATTACAAGAACGCCTTGTTAAGATTTTCATCGTAATTCTTTACCATTTACAACTACGCGTTCCAATCAGGAGAAACAGGTTTAGTATCAAGCAACATGGCGCCATGCACAAAAAGAATTAATATATGCACTTATAATATATGCAATTAATTACATACTATTTATGTTGCTTCGAGTATGGAGGCAATCATGACTAATGGATGAATTATAATCGTTACCATTTCTATTTCTTGTATTCTATAAACATTATCTGATACGCCAATGAGTTACTGATAGCTAACATCGATTATAGGAAAATGATGCAAAATATGTAGTGTTTGCGTTCAAAACAAATATTAATATTTTTTTATTGTTGATGATAAAAAGAATATTTACAAAGAATAAGTAATATATTAGCTTTATCTAGTATATTTATAAAACAATGAAAAAACTTTTATAAATATATTAGATAAAGCTAAACAAAAATAACCTTTTATTTGAGGATTGATCACCGAGACATTTGGTTTAGGCTGACACGCTTCGGGAGAATCGATGTCACTACATTGTAGTCGTGTGAAATCCAAAACTGTCGTCCAAGGTTATTTAAACTGATATATTTATACGACGAAAATGAGCAAGCAATTAATTTAGTTAAATGAATAATAACAGCTATGAAGAATCAATATTAGCCTTAAAATCACACCTCGTTGCAGTATCATCAAGTGGAAGCCTTGAAGTTAGCTGTAGAAGGCTGCGCAGCTGATTTAAGGATTTTTTTTTTACTTTTAATAATTAAAATAAAATAACAGTAACTTAACAGCGGCCACTACTCGTCAACCATACTATACATACGTAATAAGGATCTATGATTCGATGGTATCGTGATAAGGCCACACATCACACAAGTAAGTCACGTAATACCTGTGCAGGTTACACCTGCTCTGCAGTTCTACCACGGATGAACGACAACAATGCTGAGAGAAGTAATCGAGCAATTCCGACGCAAACGGCGCATCTCCGATAAGGATAAGACGTCGGATGTAAATATTTATGTAAGCCTGAGAGCGGAACGTGTGTGACATGTTTTACTACGCGAATTATTATGCTGTGAAAATATTATCTTTGATAGGGAAAAATTAAGAAAATCACGAATTAGCGTTAAGGACGGCATAACCTTTTTAGAGTAAAACCAAGGGCCTGCCCCTGGCCTGGGACCTAAACCTGGGCCTAGTTATATGATTCTCATCAAACTCTAGTAGCTACTACCACTCTACTACCGTCTATATACTTGTTATGTGTATTTGTACGAATTGAAAAATAAACATCAATTAGACATAGCGTGCCATATTTGGTTTTATAGTTGTCATCATACTATATGATGACAACTATATATTTTTAGGTACTAACCTAATTATGCTTGAATGTATGTCGTGTAAACGATATCATATTATAGGGTTACCCTTTTAGCTTTTACCACAGTCAATGTTTTTAATATGACTCGCGGCCACTAACAAGTCGGTATAATTAAGCATTTATAATTTAAACTATTATAAAATTAAAAAAATATCACTACTAATCACGCTGTATCCCGCACACAGCTGGGTAGGCGGAGAGAACATAGTGTTAAGACACTCCGTTCCCTACTTTCTGCCGAATTCTGGCATTTAAAATAACACTTTCAAACAATACGAAAAATTAGAAACAAATAATTTAATATCCATCTTTGTCATCTAGACTTAAGAGTATAAATCTGATAAGGCTCAGATGCGGTTACACTTACAGCTGTGTGGCTTGTCACAGTCGTGATAGAACACCAAACAAGGACAAGGTATTTAAATACCACTAATGTTAGCTGCACAGCTACAGGGGTCAGGGTAAGCCTCTTACAATAATGGGCTATTGATAACAAGAATAACCCAAATTAATTAATACTAAAAAAATAGCTTTACGCTGTTTGCACAGCAGGGTATCCAGAGGGAACCTAGTGTTAAGACACGCCGTTCTCTATTTTCTGTCTTATTCTGGAGGCATTACGTGTTAAGTGGCGGAATTCAACGCCGCACCTTGCCTCGACACCAGAGCGAACAATTGAAAATGTAAATAAAAAAAGCATTTAATTTCCTCGAGTGAGAAACGAACCCAAAACCAGTTGCGTTTACAGTCACATATTCGTGCCTCTGTGCCTCTTAAATTTAAATCTTTAATCTTAAATGCTCGTGTCAAGAGGGCGTTTGGGGGGGTTTAATAAAACGGGGGGCGTTCGGTATAGTTCAAAGGAAAGTGGCAAGGGAGGTTAGCTAGCGCGCCTAAATAAATCAACATATAGCTATAGACATGGCTTGATGCTATTAATATATAAAATGTTACGAGGGGTGATTAGAATACCTATTACATAATAGACTATTAAACAACACTGTTATATTATTGTTTTTATTTTGTATGTCCACTTAGTACTACTGCTATTAGATATTAAAAAATAACGTGCTTGTTTTAATAGTATAAACATTTTTTAAATCGAATGTCAATTTTATACATATAAAACAGTGCCTAAGTTTCTCAGATTAAAATATAATAATAAATTCGTTTTACGTTATTGATTTTTATAATAAAATGCATAGGTATTTTGTGTGTGGTTTTCACCTTATGTATAGTTTTAGGTCATTGTGTGGGAATAACCACTTCGCTATTAGGTCTAAGAATTTATGACTTGTTTATGACTGGACTACGATTAAAAACATATTGTTATGTACATATATAGAATATAATTAAAGATGATTTAAATAATAATCAGTAAAATGGTAAATTTATTATTAGATCCACTATAAACCATATTTTAATATAATAACATCATTGAAGAGTTGAGAAACAATGCAAATTATAATACCTATGTTACTAATTCACATTAATTAGCACTTGCAGTTCTAAGCACCGCTAACGAGTTATGAAATACTGAATTGACTCCTTAGAATTTGCAGTTTGCGAACTAAGCATATAAATACTTATTTGTCAACACAAATATATGTAAAAAGTGGAAATAATAAATTCAATATTCACTAAATAAATGATAATAAAATTAAAAACATGTATTATTCATGAAGTAGCGATAAGCAAACCGAAAACAAGTTCTATAGTTGCAAGCGCAAAAAAAATACACGAATATATATATGGTCTTAAAACCAAGGTTATTAAAAATTACAATTTAAATCTAAGAAAAAAACAACAAAATTCTGAAACTTTAAACGAAAAGGAACGTGAAAACTTACCAGAAAAGCTAATTTTCGTTTCGACCGGCATCTTAATATAATCAAATATCCCACGTTATTAACAATAATGTGATAAAAACAAATCCTTGCAGCTATTTTTCCTTTTCTAAATTCCTTTATTATTTTGTTTATATATTGTATATTTTTTAGGTTCCCTTTTTCCGCAAACGTAAGTACGCGTGTTCCGCTTGCTAGCCGATCGTGCACTGGCGGTGGCCGGAGCGTCCTACGTGCGCGCGTCCGTCTCACGTCTCTGATACGAGCCTGCTATATTATTTCAGCAGCAATCGTCCCCTATCCTGATATCCGAGGTGTCCAAAAAGTATCCCTTTTGAACATCCCGATCCTTATTTTCATAATATTAGAATTTCCATTTTTTTTTATATTAACATATACGTAAGCGCTGTATTTATTTCGTTTGGCAATATGTAGAGTTTGAGAAAAGACTGAATTTGGTTAAAGGTTTAAAATTTAAACTATATTTTCTATATTCGTCTTGTTATAAAAGGTGAAAAAAAAAAATTAATACAAAAAAAGATAATTTAGAAAGTCAACTGTATTTACTAATTCATAGAATTCGTATTTACAATCGAGCGTATCAATATAAATGATAAAGCAATATATTATTTTAGGTCACAGATAACATTCCAATGAACTGTCAGGTACTTTCAGTGTTCTATGGCACAGTGTCTCATTCTCTTTTATGAATTTAACCAGTGTAGAGACACTATGTAAGTATCAACTTATCATAGTTATCAAACTATGATTAGTGACCAATTTAATTAGTTACGTTATAAGTTTGACAAATTCAACAGAAAATCTTTAGAGAAGTGTTTTTAAAACGTCTTACATTATGAACTGCCCAATAATCCTACTAAATTTTTGCATAATCGACGCGCTTTTGTCTAATTTTCGAAACTTTTACTTCCGTTACCAATTATTAATTAAACCAAGTAAATGGGCAAAAAACAAGGCTCCGTCGATGTCATAACACAATTTATATTAAACAAATCCGACGACAAACGAGACAAATATCTGTTGTTTTTTTCTGAATTGATTAATAAAAATAAGATAAAACTATAGATAGTTAGATCTTGGCCACGGTTTAAAAAAAAACAAAATATTACGGAGATAGAGACGAAAAGAGAGATAAAATACAGAGAGATAGCGCACACCTTATTATTAATCATTATAAAATAAATTAGTTTTAGATTGCATTCACTCGCCTACATAACTCTTACAATTTAGATGAAAGAAATAACGATGTATTGTTTTTTGATAGAGTATTAAGTAACCCATTGCGTAAATTTAAAATACAAATTTGGCTATACGCAGCAACTGTGAGAGATGAGAGATATTAGAGTACTTAAATATCTTTAATTCATAATGTTTCTCACGGTTGTGTCAAGAAAATAAAGAAGTCACAAGTAAGCTGTTTTATGTAAAGTCTTGGAACCAGCTTACTTAAAGACTTTCGCTTGTAGCACTTTGGCTTGCGAAATATTTCAAGTTACAACATAATATGAGTATACACATACGTTAGGATAAGTAAAATGTTTTGTTATTCTCAGCGAGCACTTTACTTTCACGAATATATCGAGTTTATGTTATAAAAAAAATCATTAATTGATAATTTTAAAACTGTAGATTTGTATGAAATAGCTAAGTATATAATTAACCATTGTAATGAGTACGTCTAATATTTTTATAAAAGATTCACTATATTGTTTTCATTATTGAAGAAATTTAAAAATAAAGTCTTTATATTATTTGAGTTTCGCCACTCAAGACGCAATGCTAATGAAAGTGATGAGCATCTTAAGACTAATCTCCCACTGCCTACCGTGCTACATGCGGGTAAACAAAGGAAGAAATTTCTTCGTACTACCCTTATTTCAATTATGAATATCATTCACGTTGCCGAATACACAAAAATCTTTAAAATTACCAAATTTTATTACCGATCCATAATAAGAATTGACCATACAACGAAATACAAACAAAACTAAACTTACGGAGAGTTCAAAACAAACACTGGATTATCTCATCATTAATATTGACATAGCCCGGAGCAGTGACCGGTGGATCGGAATCCAAAGAATCCTTGACTCCGGCGGTTTGCAACGGAAGGCACGTATGTGGACTAGTTTATACTTTGGTCGAGGATTAATGTCTTGAAGGAAAGAGATTTCATAAAAGTTGTATGAAATATTGCAATCTAAATTAGAAACGCTATTTAAAATGAATATGCTGGAACATTGCAGTATTTTTTTACCGACTCTACATGCGCCATTATAAATAATAATTAATTGATTAAGTATGAAATAATTTCGTCATTCAAAAACAACATATTTTATCTTCGAACATATTATTCATCAAAATCAGGTTTCGTAAGTGTTTGCACTAATGCAGTATGAAATGATCGATACAAATATTGCTACTACAAGCTTAAATAGAGTTTGGGTTACTAAAAAAACAAAAACACAAAATATTTCAAAAATTACATAATGAAAAATTTTAATTAATATTTAAATTACATAATAGCAGGAGCTATTAAGTGTTAATTTATTTTTCTTATTGTTTTATTTTACATAGCGAACTCTCTTTCCCAAATGACTTTATTCCATTATATTAGTTATAAGTACAAGTTGGTCTGTCCAAATAATTACGTGACTATATCATTGTCTCATCGCATATTACAATTGAGGGCAGTCGTAGAGCAGCTGCATAAAGTGACTTTAAACGCGACTGGTTCTGGGTTCGATTCCACTCGAGAAAACGGAATATCTATTCAAATTTTATTTATTTTAATTTCTTAGCTCTGGTGCCGAGGCAAAGCGCGGAGATGAGTTTCACCACTCAACACGCAATGCCTTCAGAATATGACGGAAAGTGGAGAACGGAGTGTCGTAACACTAGGTTCCCTCTGCCTACCCAGCTGTGTGCGGGATACAGCGTGAAGCTAATTAAATTTTCAATTTGCAATCGCATATTACGACATCGATCGTACGATTGTTGGAAACAATCACGTTGGTGGGTTTGACGAGCGCAGCACAAAAATTAAAGTATCATATGACCGTGTGATTTAAGTGGCATTTGTTTTGACTGCGGTGCACTGGTGTATGACTGTTGCCTGGAAACATGTAGAAACATGTACATATTTTCCGATTATGCTTACTTTTAATATACTCATTTTGTTTTATATGTATAATTCTAACTCCATTTTCTTAAGGCCAGAGATTTGAAGCCAGTCGTGGTTCAGGGGTGCAAGTGTGTGTCTATAAACGCGCCTGGTCGTGGATTCAATCCTCACTCGAGGAAATGAAATATTTAATTAAATTTATATTTTGATTCGCTTTGGTGCCTAGGTTCCGCCACTCAACACGGAAGCCTCGAAATATTCAACGGAAAGTAAGGAACAGTGTCAATAACAATAAAGGTTCCCTCTGGCTACCCTGCTATGCGGGATACAACGTGAAGCCAATCTTCTTACTGGAACTTAACGCGTATAACCCCAAGTAATTTTTATTATGACCTTGTGAAGTATCACATAGATGTTAAAATAATTTAAATAGAAGAATAATCAACAAATTAGGAAATGCCATCGTCTCATATATCAGAATCAATAACACAGGAAAGGCTTCACTCCATTTCACTGTAAGCGTAAGGGCGCGGGTCTCCACACCGCCGCGCCGTCCATCAGGCCGTAACAGACTCGTATTACAGGAATATCGTATCACTACACCAAATCCGGCATCCGGTGAAAGAACAGGTTATTGGTGTTATCTTTATGTTGACTTTAAATGTATAGTGGTTTGCAATTTTTTTGGTGTTTTTTTGCAATATTCTCTTCAAATACCAAGTGTCTTTAATATGTTATATATTGGTTCCAGGGTTTGGTTTCCAAAGGTTCCAATCCGAGCACCAATCCTGCTACATCATTTATTTTTAGGTCGTATTAGCATTTTTATTCATATTTTGGCAACTATTAAAAATATTCCTTACTGATGATTCTTATGTACCACAGGCCATAGCTTTAAGGTTCATAGACTGATTTAAAAATTATAACTGTATTTACCATTATTTTAAATACTAAGAAAGTTATTGCGTCATTATACTCGAACTTACTGATGATACAATTGTTATGGTTTGTATGACACAATTAAATAAGCACTAATGTTACATTTATAGGAATGAAGAAAAACAAGTAAACTTTGCGGTTTAGTTCACTTATTTTTTTATTCCATAATATATTTTTTCATTATAAATAGTTTAATAAACATGACCATAAATAGGTAGGGGAATGATACCTAAGATAGGAGGAAAAGTAGATTCTACGAAATAGTAAAGTTCTATCTTAAATCATCTCCTTGACCTTCCATGGACATCAAGGACACTTCGTTAATTTCACCCAGTTTTTATTGTAACATGGGTAATATTTTTTATCTGTTTGGCAAATAAGCAAAAAGGCAAGTGTCTCTTGTCAAATTCTCTAGCTGCCTAGATGTATTTATAAAAGCACTTATATAAACTATTATATAGTTTAATAAGCACCTAAGTAATCATATAATAAAAACTATAACTAAATATAGTTTTAGAAGCATCTAAACTAAATAATTATATAATCAATGACGTAAAGCGAGTATTAGCAAAGAAGTAGGCTGTATCCGATTAGGTCTTTACCTGATTTTATAATGCAATTGAATGACATATTAATATACATTACACAACAAGAGATTTAATGACTAGTTATAAAAACCCATAACAACGAGTTATGACTGGACAAGGCTATTTTATATTTTTAGATATAATCAATAACAGCTTTTTTACTTTATTGTGCAATATATCATATTAGCTGTATGGGATGAGTTTCGAAGCGAATATTGCTCGTCAGCTTCACGCTGTATCCCGCACATATCTGGGTAAGCGGAGGGAACCTAATATTAAGCAACATTCCCCACTTTCCGTTGATTTTATTCGAGGCATTGCGTGTTGAGTGGCGGAACTAAACGCCAGGTTCTTGCCTTGGTGACAGGGGGAAGAAATGATAATATTAATAAATAATAATTAATTACTACGAGTGTTTCTCTTTGTCTTTGTTATTAAACATATTGAGAACAGATAAAATAGACATTCGATTACAAGTGAAAAGGCAATCCAGTCACGATGCATAACAACAGAAATATTTCAATTTATATTTTGTTCGTATGACCTTAAGAAATTTACTGATCGTCGTAAGTGTTTCTGCGTAAAAATCGAATTATAAGAAATTGCTTTGGAATACTGTAACGAATAATATGCGTATCGGTTAAGAAATATACGTAGGTATAAGTTTATAAGCTTATAAGGTCGTTCTATATTACAAATAATGTTACATATATGTAGGTATATCGTTATTTCAAAATGTTATTGTTTCATTGTTATTTCAAAAATGTTATTGTTATTAAAGCGTTAACATGAGGCTAACCGTAGGCGCATGTGCGCAAATGTACGACTGTTAACGCAACAAGTTTTGGGTTCGATTCCCACTCGAGGAAATAAAATATTTAATAATTTAGTTTTCTTGCTCTGGTAATTAGGCAGCGGCGTTGAGGCCTATTGAGTGATAGGAATAGAACACACAATGCCTCCAGAATTCGCCGAAAGGGGGGAACGGGAATGTCTTAAGACTAGTTCCCCAGGTTCCCTCTGCTATGTACTTACGAGCTTGTGTACTTATGTGCGTGAAGCGTGAAGTTATAAAAAATCAGTAACATTATTTAGTATTTTATGTTTAATACAACCTAATGTGAACGTTTTAATGTAGAGTTGGTACTAATCAGAATAAATTATAATTTATTATGACAACCATTATGTTAATTGACTGCAAGTGAATTCTAAATATCACAAATATGAATGTTCGACTCCAAGGTTATTCTTAAATGGGCGACATTGCATTCAGTTTTGGTACATAGTTTAGCAAGTTCCCTATTCTTAGCTATAAATAATTTAGAGCGCAAGGGCATAAAGTGTGACTGTAAGTGCTATCGACTGTGGGTTCGATCCCCAGTTGAGAAAACAAAATATTTTTTAAAATTTACATTTCCATTTCTTCGCTCTGGTGTCGCGGCAAAAGCGCGGCGTTGATTTCCGCCACTCAACACTCAAAGCATTCAAAATTCAGCAGAAATTGGGGAACACAGTGTCTGAACACTAGGTTCCCTCTGTCCACCCTGCTATGTGCGGGATACAGCGTGAAGATGATTTAATTTGTCAAATAAAATATTTTAGAATATAAATTTTTATCGAACAGGTCAATTTTAATATGTTGAAATGCTCTAATATAACGATTACTCATCATTATGTCAGCTGTGACAGTATGTTTATTCATTGCACAATAAATTACATCATATTGCTTAAAACAATAGTAGTATTGTCCGAAAAATATTTTTTAAAATTAGTAACAATTCAGAATTGGGCGAAAAGCGGGGAGCGGAAGTGTTTTAATGGGAATGGAGTGTCTTAACACTATGTAGGTTCCCAGGATCTCTCTGCCT
>FASU01022550.1:0-13677 GCA_001486225.1 Heliconius pardalinus sergestus
GACCCTAACGCTCGTTTGCCTTGACCTTTTACCATAAAAAAAAAAAAAACCTGGTGGTAAAGACTGTGGCGTTGAGTTCGGCCACTTAACGAGTGTCTCAAAAAAAGCTAGGTTACTAATAATAACTTATTTCCCCGAGTAGAAATCGAACTCACAACAGTCGCGTTGACAGTCACTCACTTCTACCACTGCGCCATGATGGCTAAAATATATACATACTTGATGTAAGAAAAGTTTCTTTATAAAACATTTTTTTGCTACGCTCGTTACTTTGTTTACATTGAGACGGACGCCAAGACCTACTTTTTGTATTAGATTTTCTTTATTAAGTTAGGAGAACACCTATCAATATTTATGTAACAGCCTACTTTAGAAACATTTGTAAGATATGAGGTTATTTTCGTGTATGTATAGAAAAATATTTGTTAGTAATTTTTCTTTGTAGAATAGTTCTATTCGTTTTATAGTACTGAAACAAATTCCGTTCTTTTTATGTTTTTGCTAAATTGAAAGACGTAGTTTCTTGCTAGGGAAGATCGAATCACAACCATCACGCTTACATTCAGACGATGCTCTACTGAGCTATAATGGACCCATACTATAATACATTAAGAGCAGAAATTAAGGATGCTTAAATACAAATAAAACAATGAAAATCAATATTAACGCAATAATTTATTAATACGCTAATAATTCAATAATTATTTTTATTTCACACTATTTTTAAAGAGTTGTTTTTAAGTAATGAAGACATTACAATCCGTGTTCTTATCCTTTTCAAGGTACGTTCGTCACCATTCCCTTACTGCCGTTTTACCCCTAGCTTCGTATTTACAACATTCACAGGCGAATAAACAATATAATATTTATTTTACTATTTTCGATAGGAATTTTATTATTTTATGTGTATTAAAATATTAAATTAAATGGTTATTATTAAAACAATAAATTTTTAGACATTCGCGAAAATAGGTTTATGTAAAATGACTGCAATTTCATATTAAAAAAGAAATAAATACTTTGATAAACAATTACATTCATTAATTTTAATAAAAAGATAATTTTACTTTACGAATATTAACAATTTTAGTACAATTTTTCAGGGAAACCGATGATAAATGAGACATTATGTTTTCAGCCCTCTTAATGACTCATCCATTCTAACGCAGATGGACATATTAAATAGGCCTTACTTTCTCGCTTACAAAAACCGGTCATTAGTATTTTTGCAGCTAATTATACTTTAAGCTCTATTTTTTTATCATCATACCCTGCTGTGACAGGGTAGGCAGAGGGTCAAGACACCCCGTTCCCCATTTTCTGGAGGAATTGTGTGTTGAGTGGGGGAACTCTACGCAAGAGCGAAGAAATGAAAATATACATTTAAGTAAATATTTCATGTCCTCGAGTGGGAAGTAAACCCTCAACCAGTCGCGTTTACAGACACATGCTTGTGCAATGCGCCACTACCGCCTTCAAGCTTTCATGTTATATAAAGTATATTAAATTAATAATTATTTAAATTATTTATATGAATAAAATTCCTATCGAGAACAGTAAATAAGAGTATTAAGAATAAAAATGTTATTTAAGTATTATAATTAATAATAGGTTTATTTTAGTCTATTTATTGGCACTAACTAATTACTATCACATTTGGATGCAGCGGGTGAAAGGAAAAAAAATTTTTTAAAAAATTATACATAACTCATGTATGGAAAATGGTAGCTGCGATTATAATTTTGTTATGATAAAGAAGAATTATTAAAAAAAACAAACTTATTCTTAAACTATAATAATTATAATAATAAGAGAAATATTATTAACATAACTAATTTAATTTCTATTATAAATTTGTTTGGTACGATCTTGTATTTTAATTACTAATAAATAATTGTATGGGACATTGCCGATTTTATCAAAAGTTAAACAATTATTTTTATAAATTTAATAATTGAGCTGCAAATTAAATTAAAATAAATGAAAATCGCAATTTATAGATAAAATTCTGCCTTTGATGAGCGAGTGTATGGCAGGAGAAAACTAAAAGAAGATTTCTGAAAAAAAATGGATTTTGACATTTTTACATGTCTCAAATAACTTCAGTAAACACCACGGTTGTGGGTTCAATTCCCACTCAGGGGAACATTTTGATTATGATAATTTAATAAATCGGCAATGCCCATAGAAAATTGACACTCGAGCAGGAATCAACGTATGAGGCTGCATCTAACATTTTTAATCTGCTATACAATTCCCGTAAACTTTAGCAATATTCGTCGTAGGCTTATCAAAAATAGAAGGATTAGAGTAATATATATATCACAAAATATATCCATTGTCACAACGAAATCAACACTCTGCTTTTAACACCACATTAAATTGAGATGGAGAATATTAAAAGAAAAACAGAGAATTTAAAATAACGATTGTACGATTGTACGATTTGTCCGGCCGTACTGGCCGGAGAGTTGTGGTCACTTTGAAGTTAAATTTTGCGACTTTTCTAACTCTTCCCTAGTAAACAATGCGCAAAACTCCAGAAAGCCTAACTTCAGAATAGCCACGACTAGTTGACCGTACTATATTAAATTTGAATTAAAAAAATAGTAAAGCTAAATTTTTCAGTACTTTAATGTGGGTTTAACAGCAAAATTTTATACTTGTAGGCCTGACACCGTTCAATATGGACCACTTGAATAGAGGTATTCCATTTTTTTTCACTCATTACGTTACTCAAGCTACAGACTAACATGCATTTGGCTAAAGAAAATGCAATAAATGCAAAGTCTAAGTTGTCTATCTTAATTTTATATGAGAAGTTCGTTTAATGCATAAGTTTCGGATTCTTTTTTAATAAAATATCGTAGTAATAACTTTAAGTCAAGAATAAATGCTAGTAGTATTTTATACTGGAGTACTCGATTTCAGTCAATATTTATACTTTAACGGTTATACGAAAACATTTGCTATTAAGAAAATTTTAACAGTCGCTACTAATATTTTTAATTTTGCTAAAAAAAAAATTCTAAGAGTCAAAATTCGTAGAAAGCTGCTTATGTTGTGACATAAAAAATATTTAAAAAATATGTATAATGAAAGAAATTTAGAAACCTACTAAAAACTACTAAACAAACTATATTCGTTCGAAATCAATCATTCAATTTACAGGAATGTTTTTTTTAAATGAGCCTAATATATTTTGTATAGCTGTAGTGCAATTTACAGAAAATGCATCTAATTTCAAAATATATTAGAATAGGTTGCCTTAAGTGTTTTCGGAGCCCCAAAAATATTATTACGGTTCCCTAAAAAAATATTGTAGCTACAGTATAATTTGTAGAATATTTATATGAAATTAACTAGAAAAAAAATGTTATAACAGGATGAGGCCCTACAATTTTTTTTAAGTCAGATTAAAAAGATAAAAAAAGATACTTGCATAGAAGATACCTCATACGATTTAATTGTACAGATATGTCTGCTAACCAGTAACATGCATAATAAAATATTTTCAACCGACATAACCCGATAGACTTTGTAATTTAAACAATAAATTTAATAAGAAAGCGATTTTATCGATAAGATAAGATAAGATAAGATAAATATTTCCAATAAACTTTTAATACATTTAGATGATAGTGTATATGTATGTAAATGTAAAGCTTTATACAAAGATATTTTTTAATATGAATAAAGTGAGGATACATTATAAAATAGATCTAATTCTATACCAAAAAATATTTACCATATAAAATAACGATGAGTCGCAAATGGTGAAACTATTAATAATTATCCTAATACACAAACACATATAAATAATTAATTACCTTAATAATGGACGAACACATATCATTCGAGCGAATGCAGTCTAATACAGCGATTTTACGATTTCATTGCTTTTTTTCATGAACTTAGATATTTCTTAACATTTTTGTTAATACACTTATAATAGAAAAATATTTAGAAACGCGATAAAAATTGAACCGGACCGTGACCTCTCAATAATTAACTCATTAGGCGCGAGTTCCAGTATTTTTTTTTTGAGTTTCTAAATATTTTTACAGATAGTTCCTTCGACTTTAAGATCATAAGTGCACTTCACCCACGCAGTACATACCGATGTGCCGACTGATAGCAACACAAAAAATATCACAAAACGACTATTAGAAAATAATATGCTTTAAATTATAATTTGCAACTTCATGGAATATAGGAAGATAGTATTATATTATATTAAAAACATGTATTCGAGACCTATAAGTCATACAGCTATAGGTTTTCAATAATTATACAATAGATGAAAATATATAATAATCTTTTTCGAAGATAAAAAACATTCTACGTATAATTTGTATGGTAACTTTGTAAAATCCATTGAGATCACACATCGCTTTCGAATATAAATCACAATTTAGGCTCCACTTTTTATTAATAAGTAGTACGTCTTTTGTCCTTCTATATATCAAGTCTTAAGGGGAAATACCGAAATCACTAGACTAGGATTTGGGTTCAGTTCAAATAGGCCACTTAGCAGGTACTGTATGATATTAACACTATTTATTTATAATTATGTCTGAGGTTAGTTTCTTTGATTGATCATTTCCAATGCTTTGTAGAATTCTTCAGATATTTCTAGGAGCCAAAATAAGCCTCAAATGTAAAAGTACGTGAGGATGGACATAAGTATTACTATGTAGAAATTTGGTGATCTGAGGAATCCCTTGCTCCAGCTGCAGTCTAGGTCTTTTGCTATAACCTGCAAATAATGTGAATATTTAATGCAAATAAAAAAAACCATCGTAGCACAGTGGGCCCAACGACTAATTGTAAAGGCGATAGTAATGGCTTCGATCCTCAATCGAGAGATTGAATTATATACATTTTCCTGTTCTGGCACGTCACCGCAACGCTTTAAATTCCGCTACTACGCAAACGACGGACGCAAAAAAATATACGAAGTGTCTTGACACTATATCTGCACTAATGCATAAGTAGTGAATTTTAAAAGTAAATGAAAATGTATTTATAAAATAAGTATGGTAGTTCAAAGTATAATGTACATACATCACTAAATGTCCTATTATAATGTGATGGACATTTTGCAAATCTTAGGTCGTCCCGAGTCGCTACACATTCGGATGGTCCTTCGCAAAGATATTGTCTTCTCTTTCTGTCCCACGCTTGAACCCATCTAATAAAAAAAGATAAAATTAATATTTAGTGCTTAGTAAATTGATGTTTGACTAGATTTCATTCATGTTCATGAAAAGTAAATCTAAAAAATATAGAGAAACTAACTAAAATAGCAATAAAGAGAAACTTAAACAAAAAATAAAATGTCGATTTATGGTGTATTTTTTAAAAAATGTAGTCAACTTACCCAATACTACAATCACATTGTAAAGGATTTCCAGCTACATATATATCTTGGAGAAAAACAGAATTAGGTACTCCAGGCCATTCATGCTTGCCTGGGTTTGGTACCCTAGAAATCTGATTATCTCGTAGGTCTAAAGTTATGTTCCGTATGCGACCGGGATTCCAAAATACTTCACCCATTATTTCGGGAATACTCGTGTTGTAGATGGTCAGCTTAAAGTTTTGTGATGTTACACCCTAAAACATGAAAATGATTAGAAAGTTCTACCACTTTTTGCAACAGAAACCAATGAAATTATGATTTAATGGTTACGTCGTGCTCCTCCGGCATTTTCGCGAATCAGATTGCAAGAAATGGTTTCTAAATAAAAATTTGAGCGTAGAAAAGAAAGAAAAGAACAATCTTACATTTAATAACTTCTGAGATAACGCCCTCATAGCTCTTCCGGTTATAGTTAAATTACTCAGCTTAGACGGTAGATATCCAGTCATTTCTTTGCTAAGATCAATTTGATTATTATCTATTTGTAAGTAGAGATTCTCTAAGGCAGCATTATGTGTAAGCGTTTTTGGTATATTAAAATCTCTTATGTTTCCGTTGACAGAAATCTTCAATGTCCTTAAGCCGTACATTTTGCTGAACACTCCGTGCTGTAAAATTGTATTAAAGAAATTATTATAAATAGACAATAAAGATAATGTTTCTTTGTAGAAAGGAGAACAATGACAGGAGTATCATTTACCGCTTGCTCTCTACGTTCTGCTCAGTTTCAGAGATATTAAGGGGCGCAACCTCAAGATAATCGATCTTACCAGAGCGAGGAAATGAAAATATTTTTACTTTTGAGTAGAGATTGAACCCACATCCATCACGATTACATTTAGACAATATCTGGCGGTACTCTCTCTCTAACTTAGAAATACATTATTACCTCTAAAATACCCAATTTCAAATGGGTAACGTCCAAATATTCAAGTCTTGGTGACACTCCATACATGCTAGTATTCATGAGAGCAGTTATTGGATTCCCTGATAGTGACAGCCAACGAAGATCACTCAGTGAATGCGTTGCCTTAAAACGTAGAGAAAAACAAATGAAATATTGAGAAAAATATCATAAAATTCTAGCAAAGTAAATTTAAATATTATCTAACCAAGAAAAATCCTGGTACAAATCATTGAAATTCATTTAATATTTTAATAATCCACACTAATTGTCATTTGATACTTACAACAGGTACATTAGTCAAGTCATTGTACGACAGATCCAAGGATCGAAGACGTGTGAGATTTGCCGTAGTGTCGGTTGGAACAGATGGTAGATTGTTGTATGACAAATCTAAGCTCTTCAGCTTCGGTAGTGGCATTGATGGAACCTTAAACAATATATGAAATATATTAGTTTTATCTTATGTAGGCCATTTTAGTATTCGTTACTTAATTTTCTTAACTGTTTATTAACTGTAATTATAATATCATTCATTTAAGAATATGTATTAGTAATAAAAAAACAGCCACTTGCATTTGCCTCCAGAATCGGCGATAAATGGGTTATCGAATTGCCTTAATGGGAACGGCTTGTATTACATTAGGTTCCCAGGTTTATCATGAATCAAGATTAAGACATCATATTTTATAAGGTTACGTAGAGGATACTTACAGAAGTTAAACTAACATTCTTCAGTCCCAAATGCGACAGTCGTCTCTCCAAGCCTTTAAAAATACTACCACCACGTTCACCGTTATTGAACGGCGTGTTCATACTCAAGTCTAACCAAAGGAGTCTTGGTAACGCTGTGAAGGAACCGCTTTCGACTCTAACCAAGTGGTTGTCAGACAGGTCCAACCAGGCAAGCGACTGGAAATTTAGATAAATATATTATTATGGATAATTATTTTTATGTAATGGATGTATACTCATAAGTTTAAAAAAGTACAATTTGTGTGTTAGTTATGTGCAAAAACTAGTTTATAAGCAAGAATAAAATAAATAAGATAGAAATAAGTATAAATAAATCGAAAGTTTGAATTCAAAATAAATAATAATTAAAGCTTTTCAAATTTATTTTAAGTTAGACATAGAGCAACACGGAGAGGAGTAGCCATAGACGGATGTTATCGAAGTATACGCCACGTGTAAGTTGTCTTACTCATATAATGAAACATCATATTAACAATTCGAGAATGCCGCCTTTCCCAGTTTTTTACTGCCTTTAATTTGGGGGCCTATTTCAAAACAGGCTCCCCAAATTAGAGCCACAATGCTTAAAAATTGTTTAAAACAATAAAAATCGCTATGACTCCTGGCATCATCACATTGCTCTACGTAAATTACGGTTTTATACATTCATTTATCAAAAAATCTTTCACAAATCACAAAAACAACAAAAATAAAAAAAGCATCCAAAGTTTCCATCAATTGTCTATAAGCAACAAACACAAACCTTATACAAGACATTCTGCGGGTACTGTATCTTCCTGTGCAGGACGCGGGGGTGGTCGCGTCGCACGGTGTGGTACATGTACTCGTCGCTATAGTCGGGCTCCTCCAGCCAGTACTCGCTCGGTTCGTGCTGCACACATGTTAGCCTACTACACACTGGTCGGCGTGGGTGGATATCGATTTTGGGTTGGAAATATCAATTTTAAATTGAAATTGTATGGGGATTGGGCTATATCGATTTTAAATTTTAGAAACTTATATTCACAAGAAAATTATCTTAGGGGACTATATAATAGGGAGGGGATTTTTAAAGAACGTTTCGATACCCAGCTACGCTAAAATCTGGCAACTATCTATTTGTAAATTACAGTCAGGTATCATACATGTATTCATTGCTGTAGTCAGGCTTCTCTGGCCAGCACTCGCTCGGTTCGTGCATATGTAGCCTACTTTACACTGACCGGCGTGGGTGGATATCGATTTTGCATGGGAAATGTGGATTTTGAATCGATTTAAAATTGGTGAAGCTTAATCGATATTTTTTATAATGAGAGAAGATAGTTGGTACTTTAATTGAAACTAAAGCATGTATCAATAAAAGGTGTCAATTATATTTTTATTTTGGGTTTCAATATAATATTTGTAAATAGTATTATGTGCAAGAATTTTTTTATAAATCGCGATAACTAAAAAGGTATGCGAGTATAATCGGGGAAAAATAATGTAAATGCAAGAGATTTTCGATACCCAACTACGCCAGCAACTGGCAACACATAACTATCTATAGGTTAGTAACATTTAAATAGGTTTTCTGAATGAGTTTTATATTCTGTTTTTCATTTTTAGGCGCTATTGAGTATGAAAATTATCATATTGAATTGAAATAAAATTTCAAATCGAAAATAAATAGAAAAAGAGAATATAAAAGGATATTATCAGTGCTTTTGATTACAAAAATATAACGTTAATTTAAATCATTTACATATACAATAATATGACAGACAATCGATACTAAAATCAAGCTATTAGTTTTATTTCTACTAATAAATTACAAGGAAATTCACATTTACAAAGTAAGATTCTTATTGATACTTACTCTATATCGTTGGACTAAATCTGCTATGGCAACATTGGGTATAGTATTGCCACTTAAGTCCAATTCAACTAAGTTAATAGCTGCCGCTGGTGATAAGCAATTTGTTGGTATCCTTGATAAATCGTTGTCGGATAAATCTAACCTGTAAATTAAAGAAATTAACAATAATTAAATAAATATAGTTATACAAATATAAGTGTGGATATAATTCCGTAAATCCAATGAAGGAACTGTAAATAATTGATTGACCTGCTATCTAGTTGGAACGTTAACAAATGATAGAATAGTTGATGTTGAATAAGGGAAAATTACCTTTCCAAAGCAGGTGATATGATAAGGTTATCAGCTAAATTCTTAATGTTGTTGTCGGAAAGGTCAACTGATGTGAGCGCCTGCATGTCGTGAAACACTTCCACGGGCAGCTCGATCAGATGGTTATGAGACAAATCTATAATCTGTGGAAGATGATATAAGGCATTATAATATTGATTTTACTATAATTGTAGGTTTATATAGGATCATAGACGGCAGCCAGAGGGAATCTAGAAACCTAGTCTTAGGACACTTCGTTCCCATTAAGACATTTCTGTTCTCCAGTTTCCGCCGAATCCTGGAGAAATTGCGTGCTAACGGACGGAAATCAACTGGCTTCAATTTCTAAAATCTATTTAGCTTTTTGTATTCAGGTCGGCGGGAGTTTAGTGAAAAAAAACTACATCGAATATTTAGCGGGGTATGATATGCCCCGAAACAAAATTGCCAAATATAAAGGCTTTTATTAAAATTTTGTGAAATTATTATATTAATTTACTTAATTTATTTTTATTACTAAACTTAACCAATAACGCATATATTCTGTTAAAAATTAACGTCAGGACAACGATCCATAGTATACTTCAAAATATCACTGGCAACGACGAAATAGTTTTTATATTATAGAAAGATAAAGATTTACTAAAATAAGAATTAATTACATTTAAAAAAAATACCTGTAAATTCTTAACTTTCTTGAAACAATCATATTCCATATGGAATATTTGATTGTGGGACAGATCCAGGTATTGTAACATTAGCATCGAACCGAACACCTCCCGCGTTATGTTTCTTAATAGATTGTGAGATAAATCCAACTCCGATAGTGTTAAATCTGCATGCCTGGAAAATATTTAATGGAAAATTTGAATAAAAAAATAATAAGCAAGTAAGTTATTAAAGTAGTATTTTTTATAAGGAATCGAACAAAATCTTATATTCTTCTTACTGATGGATTTTTGTTCAATTTTTACACAGCTATTACTGTACAGATTTGAATGAAACTTTTTACTAATATTCCTTTTTTATGTAAAGATTTAATAATTTGGCGATAATATAATAAGCGGCATTTAGTTAGTAATATTACATCTGGTAAAACTTATGATAGATATTTGTTCCACTTTCGCGCAAAAATTACTGAGCAGATCTAGATAAAACTTTACAGTAATATAGTTCACACATCAGAATACCATATTGGCTACAATTTATGTAAAAATTTTACTAGATTAATTAAGCAGACAAAGCCAAAAGTCTCTCTGGTATTTTATAATAAGACTTTACCTGAAGTAGTATGGCGCTATATACGAAATGTTGTTGTGTGAGAAATCCAACACTCGAATATTCACTGATACGGTTCCGAGACCTGAAAAATGCATAAAATATTAGAAAAATAGTAATCATAAAATTAACATATACTTCTTAAATATACTTTGGTCTGCAAACCAAAAGAAAATAAGCTCAAAAAGCTTATTTTTCATGCAATTTTTTCTTAACTAAATACAAAATGAAATACAAAAAATTGTACTAGTAAAGACCTTTTTGCTATATATTTATAATACTTTTATGGAATTATCAAGTTTGTGTATAAAACCTAAAATATTATTCCCAATTAAATATTATTTTTTAAAAATATGTAAAATAATATTAAGAAATGTATATAATAATGATCTAAAATGATATACAAAAAAGAAACTTAAAATAAAAGTTCCGTCACCTCTTTCTATACGTAGAGGACTGGGATCCTCAGATTCTAATCCTGCGTTAGAAGTAAAGGAAGCTTTGAATAAGTGCAAATGTTAATTAAAAAATTGGAATAAAAAGAAAATAAGATCAAAAGAATAGTATTTAGATAATAAAAAGATAAAGCAGATAAAAATGATTAATATATAAAAAAAAAACAAAAAATAATAATATTAGTAAAAACAACTGCAAAATTATTATTAATGACCAAAGAATAATAGATACTAATAGTGGTATTAAGCTTGAAAACATTAAAGCAATTTTTGAGTTTTAGAACTTAAAAACGCTTACTCTGAGCTTTAGGTGGTGGATAAAAGTTCGATGTGAAGAAACTCGGCGCATTGGAATCGGCTAAAGAAATTATTCTGTTGTATGAAACATTAACTTTCAATGCCGTAGCCGACCCAACTTGGTCGAAAATAGAAAATTTAAATGTCTCCAATTGGTTAAACGATATATCTAACCTGAAAAGAGAAGAAAATCACAATATGGTCAGCTTAGAGTGTAAACAGGCTATTAAACAAATTATCAGGAGAGACAAAGATACGTCTTTAAAAAATTATGAGCATTTATTTGCTACTATATATACGAAATAAAACAAAGATCGATTTTGTATTTTTTTACATTTTCCAATAGTATAAAAATAGACATAACGAAAAACCAATAAACTGACTTAGTAGTTTTACACTCTAAAGTGACGATATAAATATCGCTAAAATCTAAAGTAAGGGTGAAACATTAGGCTTGAGGATAAGCTCACTTACTCTTTTAGTGCTGGTAGATTTTGGAAAGCTTCCTCACTGATTTCCGTAATAATATTTCCTCTTAATTTAATAACTTTTAAATTATCCAAACTTGTGAAGGACCGCCTGTACACAGTCTCTATTAAGTTGTCTTCTATCAATATCTCTTGTAGCTCTCGTAAGTTGACGAATGTGTGTTGATCTATTCTTTGCATTTGGTTGAGAGATAAGCAGACGCTTTCTAGCTGACGGTGAATGTCACCCTGTAAAATATGCAAAAAAATATATAATACGATTGTCTATCGTGACGGTGAAATATGTTACACAGAAGAATTAGAAAACGTATAAAAATTTGGACGACGATTCCCACTCGGGTCCCACAACCCGAGCCCGCGCCAGGTTTAGAAATAGCTATGATTTGGCCTCTGTGGTCTTTCACGCATTTACTCTCCAGCTTTTACTTTTAAAACTTTGTAATTATATTTTTTGGGAACTTTGGTCAAGATATGTTTAGATGAAATTATTAGTATGTATAGGCCCACGCTGGGCGCCATTTTATATTTCAAACAATAATGATAATTAATTTAATAATGCTAATATTTTACCTGAAGTGTTCCTTTGGAGAATTGATCAATTAGGTTATCTTGTAAATTTAACGATTTTAGCTTATACATAAAATGGAATGAAGTATCGGGAACGTTCTTTAACTTGTTGTTACTTAAATCCAATTCTTCTAATTCTATAAGCGCTTTCAGAGGTTCAAAAGGTAAAATTTTAACGGAGTCCGCCAAGCCATTTGCCATTTTTAGTGATGTTAGACTGTGAAGCTGTAAAAAATAATTTTCTTCAATATACTAATGATTTATTTACACGTATCTTCCAATAAAATATTTTACGGTATTATTTTTAATTAAAGATTTTTATAACGTTATAAAATATTCCTCAGGCTATTGTAGCATAGTCGGAATTGTTGTAGATTCAATGCTCGATCGGTGGAACGATTAAATTTAAATTATATTCATTTTCGCGCTCTGGTAGACGAAACGCGGCGTTGAGTTCCACTAATCAACACGTAGACATGAAAATTTAGATTCGTTCTTTTTACCCAGTTATGCTGGAAAAGGCGTGAAGATGTTTACATCTTAAAATTTCATTTATGAAAAAACTTACCTCAGCAAACGCGAACGGATCTATATAATCTATATTATTTTCAGATAGATCCAATGTCTTGATCGTCCGTACATGCTGGAAGGCACTGGCTTCAATTCGATTTATAGTACTGCCAATAATTTTCAAATCCTCCAGCTCCACACCAAAATCAATAAAATCATCCGTGTTTATACTTCGTTTTATCAATTTGCTAACTGATAGGTAGCGAAGCGATCTCATTCTGCAAAAAGAAAAACAATTATCTACGGCAGTAATCTGTTTATTTATATGTATTCTTTTTTTTTATTTTAGGATTCTGTATCCAAATTGTTTTTTTATTCAAAATAAATTATTAAATAATTGAAAATTTTGGTCTTCTTATAATAATGATTTTTATATTATTATCAATACTTAAGATACGGAACCCTCGGTATACATTTCCGACTTGTTAGTCGATCGGATATTTCAGAAGCATTGTGCAACTAATTTGAAACACGTTGAGAATGTTTTCAATACATTTACACAACCTAAAAATTGCTTATGACATTGGTTTTTTCATGAAAACTTAATGAAAACCTTCACCTTGAAAGAAAAACAACTGAAAATAAAAAAAATAACAAGAAAACATAAAGACAACAAACAACCTTTGATTTAATAACGTACAACACTCATGTGCAAGCATTTAGAACGGGTTTTAAAAGTTATTTTGTATACAAAGCGTCTACTAAATGATAAGTTAATATGTGATGTTCATAAAAACACATTGAAAATTCAAATGAAATGAAACGTATGTTCGCATACATTAAATGAC
>FASU01022612.1:0-11896 GCA_001486225.1 Heliconius pardalinus sergestus
TAAAATTTGAAATTTAGACTCTTAAAAATATTTCATTGAACACATGTTTCATGGGTTATTAGAATTCACCCCTAAATACGCAAGCGAAGCTGCGCGCGTCCGCTAGTTTAGTATAAAATCTTGTAATTGCGTGTAAAAAACTTATTATAGTTATTGTTAATATTTTTAGCAACATATAAATTGTAATATATCCGTATTCTTTTAGTAATAATTTAAATTAATAAAATGAAACGGATTACGTTTACAAGAATTTTCTATGGTAGCGACAGTATATTATTTACAATAAAATATTGGGCCCTTTTCTACAAAAAATTATATAGCATGCCTAACAATGATTATTTAAAATAACTTACAAATCAAAATTATTTTGTTAGATTTCTTCTAAAAAACAATATAAATATTAAAAATAACATAGAAAACTAATATTCCCATCTACGAGAAGTAATAATTAATTAGAAATTATTATATGTTTTCAATTCTAAGTTGTAAAACGCTTTTACCAAGTAAAAGTACAAATCAATGAATTTATATGACCTATATTTTAGATTTCAAAGTCGTGTTTTTTTATAATAATTATAACTAAACACCGACTATGTAAATGTATGTACTATTATAGTTATTATTAATAAGGTTTTTGAAAGTTTTGAAAATCACTCTTGGAAATATTAATTTCTGCGTTAATAATTCAATAATAATATGCAAAGAAGTACAAAGTGTGGCATCAGTCCCGCCACTTGATCTTTTTTTAATTTTTTTCGGTTAAAGATATTTTATTTCCATTAAAAAAAACACATAGGCCACTTACATGGAAACATTTTAAAGCGTGAAGTATATAAATGTTCAAGTTATAAATATAAATATTAATGAAGTGATAATCTTATTTTTTAGGAACTTGTGTATATTAAAGGAAAAGTGATTGGTGAATGATATATGAAATGCGACTCTCCCAGACCAATTTGATTAATATCAATTAATTAATTTGTAACTTTGTCTAAAATAATTAATAAGCAAAATACTGCATTGATTTATCGAACCCACAACCGTCGTGTTTACAGTAGCAAGTCTTGTGCCCCTGCGCCAACCAGTCTCATATATTAAAATATCATTATTTTAATTAAATATAAAGAAATAGCATTCCATAATAAATATTTCTAAGAAATATTGCAATTTCACTTTTCTTACTAAGCCTATTAATAAAGAATGTATACTTTATGATATAGAAATTCATCGAGTTATATTTTTTTTAGTTCATTAATAAAAAATACATTTAAGAGAAAAAGTTAAAATTAAAAATATTTATTGGCGTATTTTTAAGAAATTAAAATAATGAAAACTGTTTATACGTTTTGGGAAATCATCAATTGTCCAAAAATGTACATAATTATAGTAAATAGTAATTGCACGTTATTATAGATGTATGTAAATACTATGTAAATAGTTAAGTTTTAAGTTTTTATGAATGATTTTTTATTATAAAATGATAAATAAAATAAAATTTGTTTTATTTTTTGTTATTAGTTACTGTAAATATTTATTACATTATTAAAATATGAGGCAAAAATTACTGTTCCTACTTATATAAAAGATATGGTCATTGGTTGTGATTGATTTGCGAAATGACGAAATGACTTTTTAATAGATTCTGTAGTTATTTTTTCTAGCTAAAAAAAATATGAAATGAAATGAAAAAAAATTAAAATTTTATTGAATTCCAGTATAAAACAACCCTATACGTCACTTATAGCAGAATATCACCTCTAGTAAGGATTTTATATAAGAAATGAATAGATTTCATTTCTTATATAAAATCCTTATAAATTTCTTATATGAAATCTATTCATTTCTTATATAAAATCCTTATACTCACATAATGTATTGATTATATTGAAAAAGATATATTCAATCAATGTATTTTTCTCTTTGTCTCCCTACAATAAACAACAAAATGTTTAAATTTGAATATAAATGACAACTATACAACGTACAGTACGGTTGACGAATAATGGCCACCCTGGAGTTAGGCTTTCTGATCTTATGCCTATTGTTTAGCTCGTGAAGAAACAAACTAATCAACCATCTACATCAACTTCAGACCAAGACTCGTCGACCGCACCTCCTAACACAACACATCTCAACGCTTCACTAACAGGAGATTTATATCTGAAATTAGATTTATTTATATATAGAACTTTTTAACGAATTTATTTTTAGCTAGATTCTCTTTTCTGTCCTAAATTACAGAAACGCTTAAAAATCAAAGGAAACAAACAAAATAAATAACAAAATATAATTTAATTTTAACAATAACGCAATACATTTCCAACGCAACAAAACGCAGCACTATCGCCGCGCGCAGTCAGACAGACGCCGCAGAAGACAGCAGGCGGGCATCTCCACGAGCAGTGACACCAGGAGCGCGGTGCATAACGCCGCGACCGTCGCGCCCGCCCAGTAGCACCACTGATGGGAAGTTTATGAGAGAAATTAAGTTAATAATAAAAAATATATTGATGTTAGTATATTTAGTAATTTTACTTTTCTTATTCGCTGTCGTGGCGCAGTGGCATTGCGTATTTTTGTAAAATGAGACTATTTGAGGTTTGATTCCTACTCAGGGGAATGAATTATTTAATATTTACATTTTCCCGTTCTAGTAACAAAACAAAGCGTGGCGTTGAGTTTGGCCGCTTAACATGTCTCGGTGTAGGTGCACTAGGTTCCCTCTGCGTATCCTTCTAGATATGATATATAGCAAAACTAAAAAAATATACTCACAATGTAAGTGCCTTAACATTGGATTTTCTATGCTTACCGTGTTACAATATATGGGGGTTTGCATTTAGTTTTAAAACTACAGGAAGGTCAACTAGTTTTGGTTCCCCGAAGTTAGCTGTAGAGGTTGTTCCGATATGTTAAATGTTAGGTTGTATGGTAATTTTCCATACTTTAAATTGTAAACTATGTCCAAAACTTCAGAAAGCTAAACTTCAGGGCGGCCACGACCCACCAACCGTACTTGACAATTAATTCAAAATGTTTTACTTACAATACAAGAGAAATGCGAGGAGAGCGGAGAATCGGCGGAGAGTAATAACACTCGAACTATAGGACCGTGGAGCAATACGGTGCAGTACGAGAGGCGGCTGACGCCCGCTATCAGGGGACTGTTTGCGGTGTTGCGGAATATTTCTGTGTAAAAGTCAGTTGGTTTTTTGTATTAAATATTATTTATTAAGATATTGATTATTACACTTGTATTAAATATTTATATTTTATGAGACAACTAATTGTAAGGTAGCTCCGATTTAAATACTGGCTGCCCTGCTTTGTATGGGCTTCAGCGTTTCACTAAAAAACATATTGTCCGCTTACAGTGTCAAACTGCTAAATCTGTTTATATTTTTTCAAACTAAATTGCCATTCGAAGTGGAATTCCATTTTTTTTTTCATATAGTAGAGAATACAAATAAATTTTCAAAATTGACCTGCTGATAATATAGACTAGATTTTTAATAAACTTTTAATAAAGTATATTATTAATAAAGAGGGACAGCCCTCTTTAGACTTTGCTTAATAGGATGTTAGTAGGTTTACACTCTAAGTCGATATCATTATTATTTTTTCACAATTAACTACTTACTAGAATATTTAGTAGAACACACAACCACCGGCCACAGCAAGGCTAAAGGTCCAGTCAGATTGGTCCACGACGACAGCCAGCTGCCCGCCCAGTGCAAGGACAGAGAGACGATGAATAACAGAGCTGATGCTGACCAGAAACACCATGAACTTAGCTGTGTGGCAGAAGACTGCTAATTTTAAACTAATTTCCGATAGTATTTTGATTTAGATAACGGAGTGTCTATATAAGGTTATCTCTACTTACTGTTTTATGCGAGATGATGTGCCAAACTGAATATAAATACTTACTGAGTGTAATTATTATTATTTACTTTGGTTTTGTTAAGTTTAATATAATATAATTATAACATCGTGTTAAGACGCTCTGTTCTCCACTATTAGTGTGCCCTCACTCACTTTAGACACGTTGCAGTGTCCCTCCATGACGTGCAGCAACCACCCCGCAGTGAGCCCTATGAAGTAGGGCGAGAGGCGACACCAGCCGCGGGCAATCATTGTAGAGTATAATGCAAACGTGTTTGGGATACTACGGGATAGAAATTTATATTAATACGTATTTTTGACTAAACTAAGAGGGCAGTCAATGATTATTGTTAGATTGCCTTAGATTATTAGATTGTCCTAAACAAAAGAAGATTTTTTTATCAGCTTCACGCTGTATACCGCACACAAGGAGGTAGGCAGAGGGAACCCAGTGTTAAGACACTCTGTTTCCCACTTTCTGCCGAATTCTGGAGGCATTACGTGTTGAGTGGCAGAACTCAACGCCGCACTTTGCCAGCGAAGAAATGTAAATATAAATTTTAATAAATATTTATTTTCCCTGAGTGGGGATCGAACCCACTTCCAGTAGAGTTTACAGTCACACTTTGTGCCCCTATAAATTAACTAATTATCTAATGACTAATGACTTTTTTTAATACTTTTAGCAATTTCAATAAATATATTAAAACATTTTATAACTTACCGATAACTAAAATCCCCATAAGCATTCCACACGTCAACACCGGTACACCCCACTACCATCAGCGCCGCCAATATCGCGGGTAGTTTGCGTCTGCCTGTCGCTAGGAATAAGCAGAGTAAGGCGCCTACCATATGAAGTTTAGTTTCCACTGATAGGTACCAGGATATTTGTAGGCACTGAAAATTTTCCATTATAACATTATAATTTTATTTTGTTTGGACGACATCTTTTTTAAAATAAATAATTATACAGATTTTTACAGATTTTTTGACCTGAACGTTCATGCCAACTCCTGAAAATTTAAATATTTTAAATATACCTACATAATAATTCTTAAAATATTACTTAAAACGCCTTAAAAATGGTGTCAATTTGTGTATACAAATATAATGAAAGAATCAAAAAAATAACAACAATTTATTAATTATAAACAAATTAATTTTACTCAAAGCAAATTGAAAAAAAAAAACAAACCTGTTCATTACCGGGATAGAAGTCGCTAACATACAAAATGTTCCTCCACCAGTATAAAGCACAATTGTCGTAGTCCCGTTCCGGGAGAGACAGCACTGCAGTGTCCCGCGATACGCGGGATAGGATCGATGCCAGAAATATTGTATATATGTAGGGAGGGAGCAACCTGTTAAATTAAGAAAAAAACAATTAAAATATTATAAAAATAACCTAGCAAATTTAAACCTCTGGTAAATGAAAAAAAGGGTATATAATTTTCACTTTAATTATATACATATCATTATATTACAAAAAAATATTATATAAGGCAGGACTAGCCATAATTTAACAAACTGGTACATATAAAAATATACATGGCAGTTAAAAATACTTTCTTCCTATATATTTTTTTTAATTATCGTACCTGACAGCTCTATTTATAATAAAGCATATTAATTGCAGAGCTTGACCAAACAATCCACCGATTGTTACTAATTCTTCTACGGAGTAATGACTTTTTAAATAGAAGAAATGTTGTGCGCTGAACAAACCACTAAAATAAATATTTAATTAATGTATCATTAAAATAAGAGAAGAAAAAAGAAAGATGAGAAAATAATGGATAAGAGCAATAAGAAGGCAAAGTGAATAATAATAAATGAAAAAATATTAAACATAAAAAATCTAATATCAGTTGAAGTTGAAATTAGAATTAAGAACTTAACTTTAAAAAATTACCTTACGAAAAACAAAGTATCAAAGGCGAGGGTTCCCGTCGACAAAATATAATAGACACTATTGTACTCATTTACATTACCGCCATTTTCTGAAACGGTATATAGTGTTTAACAATGAAAATAAAAACTTTTCAAGCAAAAGCAAATTTTCAATGTATTTTTTTTTCAGCTTTACGTTTTATTCGGCTCGTAGTAGAGAAGTCAGAAAGAACCTAGTGTTACTTCTTTCAATTCCTCACTTTCCGCCTGAAGTCGAGATATTGTCTGTTCAGTTACTTAATGGCGGAACTGAATACCACACTTAGTCTTGTCATTAAATTGAAAAAAATTGTTAAACAAACACTTTTAAAATAAATACCTGAAAGATAATCAGCAACGACAGTCACATGAACGAAAATGATCCACAAAATGGCGACTATCTTCAATATATGGACAACCGCCAAATCCTTATTCGCCATTGTCGTATTAAATATTCTCATCCAACTATGTTTTAATGAGAAACTTAATAATAAATTTTTGTAGACGCCATTTTTTCTTTTAAACTCAGTCGTCAAACTTGAACAGGAGTTAAATTTTGTTCTTGGACAAGGAATATCCATATTAATAGGATTTTCGCATTGTTTCTTATATTTTCCACATCGTATACAACTCTTCGTCTCTACAGGTTTTACGTCAAGCGTAATTACGGGAGACTGAACCTTTTTTAATGGAACTTTTTTGAAATCGTTATATTGTAACGCCTCGTCTAATTTTGTATGTTTAGGTTCACATTTAATGTTTCTGTCAGATTTGTCAGTATATTGCTCTAAATCGAAACTGATTGACTTTGAGTATCGTTTAAGTTTTATTAGATCTAAATCAACAATGGTTGCTATTATCGCAATCAGTACTAGAGTTAAAGTAACTAATATCAATGAAACGGAGGATATATCGTTTTTTATGTCGAATGAGTTTTCAACGTGTCTTAGCGAGGTTAGTTTAATAGTTCTAGATACAGTACGATTGGTTCTTAAATTGTCATTAATCATTATGGAAAAATTTATGATAGATACCACGTCTTCGGCGCTGCACGATCGTGGCAGGCACAGCCCGAGTGTCAGTTCGAAGGACTAAAAACAAAAATTATATTATTATAGGTATTCATAGATTTGAGGCGGCTGCAGCGCTGAGGCGCAAACTTTCAACTGTAAATACAACAATTGTGAGATTTATTTAATGAACTGTTTAATATTTTCTTTTTCTCGTTGTGGTAACGAGGCAAAGCACGGCGTTGAGTTACGATACTCAACATCTAATACGTTAAGGATTCGGCGAAACGTGGGAAAGAAAGTATTTAATGACGAACCGAATGTTTTAACAATAGGTTCCCCGGTTCCCTCTGCCTACCCTGCAATGTGCGAAATACAACTTATTAATACACTTCGTTTTTCACTTTCCGCCTGAAGCCAACCATATAAAAGTGACCCACCTTAGGCATAGTAAACTTGGTGACATTCAAAGTAATTTGCAAGGCAGTGTACGCCAGCGACAACGGCGCCTCGTTGTCCGCGGACACCACTCTACGCATCAAGTCATCTCTTTGCAAAAGGGAATCCCATTCTTCTATATCTAAATTCCGAAAAATTATGAAAGATAAATATGAGGCCGATAAAAGGTGCGACTATAAACGCGACTCTTGTGGGTTCGATTCTCACTTAGGTGAGCGGATACCAAAGCGAGGTATTTGATGTAATTTGAATCATTCCTTCGAGTGCAGATCGAACCCACAATCATAGATTTTATACCGAGACACAAGCTCACTGCCCCCCGACAGCCTCATCATATAGTATCTATTAGGAACTAACGAGGCTTCGTCTCCACAAACTTTTTATCATATTGTTATATGGTTAAATTACACTTACTTTATATACACTATGGCGTATGTGTTATTCTGATGTAAAAGCGATATTACTGTAAAGTTTCATCGAAATTGGTTCAGTAGTTTTTATGTGAAAGTGTAACAAACATCCATCCTCACATACTTTCACATTTATACTATTTTATAATTTTTATAATATTAGTAAGAAGTAAGATTAGGACTATGATAATCATACTCAGTACTTACTTCCGCCGAACTCTCTTTGTCTGCTGAACAAGGCATTGAGATAGTCTCCGCTGTAGAACTCACCCCATGTTTCATTTACCTCCTTTGCCATGTAATTTTCGTCCTAAAAAAGAAAAGTTTTTTTACTTTAGTTACTATTTTGTTTATTACTTTAACATTAAGTAAATACTTATATTATGAACTCATAATGTTTTTAGTGTAATATAGGTACTAAACGTAGACAAAGAGTGTAGACACTGATCATGTTAAAGTTGTGGTATTTTTTTTGTTATTTTCAGTGGACTCGTATTTAAATACGATTAATGTAAGGCATTTAACCTTAGCTTCCGTTCCCCAGTGAAAACAATTATAGTGGTATATAGAACAATAATTTTGCATACATAAATGGTATATCAATCATACTTACCAACAAGAGACATTGTTCTTTGGATCCAAGCCAAAAACGTTTTCCTTCGAAAACACCGGAGTGATAACGACCAGACGCATCCGCGGCTAAAAGTTGTGCAAAAAATATAAGTATTATACCGTATAAATATTTATTTATTCTTTATAGTACACCATATAAACAAAAATATATGTGTAACGGGAAGTTTCACATTAAAATGTATGTAAATAAATAAATAATATAGGTAAATTTAAGTATGTAGTCGTTGCGCAAGTGCGCAGTGGCGGAATGAAATATTTAAAATTTTCATTTAATTTTTAACAGGTAAGTAGGTTGCCTTTGCCTACTCTACTATGTGTGATTGTATGTGTGTATTGTTAGACAACGTTGGAAATATGCTTGCTGGTGTCTGAACGTCAATCGGCGTCCATTTCCATCACCCAAGTGTAATTGATAGAGCGATATGTTTACCCTGGTATGTTCCAGCACACTTTGAAGCAAACACACAAATTGAAAATTACAATCTCGGCCAATTAATTAAAAAAATTGTAGCAGTTTATTTGAGCTAATAAATAATAAAAGCAGACAAAAAATTCAATTCATTATTTTGGGTCCTATTACTTTGATAAAATAGCGATACATTACAATTTTACTAGAGAATATAGTTGGTATACTAATAAAAAATTGCGGAGAGCCTTATAAATATTAGCACGAAAAATATAAAATTAAATATATTTTATATTAAATAAAACATTATACTTTTTCTTTATCACTTTCACTAACTAGTGTAATTTTAAAATCTAGCTTATTGTGTTTTTTACGAGTTAGCTTTCTAAAGAACTAATATAGATACAAATTTAAATAAATTAATACCGTCTTTGAAATTTAATTTTACTGAAACAGCTCTGTTAGATATGTAATTTAAAGACATTATACATATATTATGGACTTATTCTTTATCCGACGGCTTCTTTAAAATTATTTCAATTTTTTTTGTTACAACCGAAACGTGGTAATGATAATTATTTATTTAAATATAATAATTGGAAAACGCTTTTTTAGCTTTAACAAGTATCTAGCATATAGCGGGGTAGTTGCGTCATTCAACGGAGAGGAATTAAAAACAATTCATTCCCCCAAGTGCAAACCGGACTCACATTCAATCTATCAATGACTAATATGATTTCTTAATAATATCACGAACATACATTTATTAGACCTAACCATACATTTCATTATGTTTAAACTGGTGTTTTTTTCCTAATTATAATACTTACCTATGTATTTTTTTATTAATTTATTCGCATCAATATTAATCGTGCAATTGATGCAGTTCAGTTATTAATCGTTTAAAGAATCATAATTATGACGGTTATATTTTTTTGCTTACTTTCATAAATAATCAGGTCTACCAAACTTTTATTAAGCTGACACTAAATCCCGCAAGCAGTAATGATAAAGAGAACCTAGTGTTAAGACACTCCGTTCCCCTAAGGACACTTCGATTCATCACTTTCTGCCAAATTCAATAAAATATAAAATATTTCATATAGTGAGTGGACATCGAACCCGAGTGATGGGAAATCGAACCTTTCGCGTTTCTGTTGCACTCTTGTAGCCCTGCGCTACAACTGGCCTCAATCGCAATAAGTGTTGCTATTGATTACTAATTTATAAAAATATTTTATTAGAGCTCCGAGCCCTACTTTAACCAGTCCTGATTTCATGTGAAGATTTCAGCTTTAATATTACTCGATGTATGTTTCATAATAAGGAACACGAGTCATTGACAGTGAAATGAGCTGCATTAATAATTACAAGCGATTACTATAATTAACTGCATACATATTTTGTATCGATTTTTATCGATACAAAATATGTATGCATGCAATATACAAAATTATTTAGCAAATTTGGCTATAATTTTTTTGTTACGGTTAAGATAGTTTTTTACTTTCACTTTTCTAATAAGTATGTGTAGAAAATTGTATAAATATTTCATTAATGCATTGTTCAAATCATTAACGTATATAATATTATAAATGTAAATACAGTAGGTATATATTGTGAGTACTCGAAAGAGCAAGAGAACTCAGTGGTGCAACACTGTCTTCTCCATTTTCGCTTTCCGCATTTTTTTAGAAACGTGTAATATTGGGTGGCGAATCTGTACTACTACTTTTCTTAGTCTAATCAGATCAGAGAATCGTTCCTTATTTAATGTAATATATATGTACAATTGTTAAATAGTAAGTGTGTTTGCGTGATTTATAAACATTTATATAACATAAAATTAAAATCAGACTACATGCTACATACTTATCTCATTTTATTTTTTTGTTCGATTATCTTAATTAGCTAAACGAAATTAAAAGTTTCAAATATATAATATGCTCATTTATATATTAAGTTTATGCAATTTTAAATTAATTATAAAGATATTTATTATTTAAATATTTGTGTTACCTCTATACGCCCACGCGCGGCCTTCCGACAAATCTTTTAAAAACACACTAACATCATCCCAACAATAATGTCCAAGGTTTAAATGCACACCATTTTTAATTTTCGGCCACACATAAGACAAAAACGAAGGATCGAATATAACAAACAAATTCTCCATAACTTCACCGCGAGAACGAAAACTTTTGGCAATTCTAATGGAGTCTTTTTTTAAATCATTATGGCGGGAATTCACTTTCGCGCAATGGACGTAAATAAAAAAAATAAAAAACACTATAATCACTTTTCCTTTCATTTTTATTGTCAATAATTGATAATGTATTTCATGTTTCACTATAATTTTTACGCTGATTTGTTTACAGTGCGTGCTATCACGATGCGTTCGCAAACAATAATAATATGAATGCCGTTCTCACAACATGCATAAGACTAATAGCTTGAGCAGAGTCAATGTAAGGAGAGCGTAATTTCTAATGCTAATAACCGCTTTATAATGCATCAGTAACGTAATGATTATAAAACAGACGTTAATGACGTCGGAAAAGTTGAGCCGATGTAATTTAGTGTAAAACCCACATTAATATACTGTCAACAATATAATAAGTATAAATTTAATATCCTACAGTTGAAATCTATATTAAACCTGTGATAAGCTTCAGGTTTACAGTATTGTTGCCTATAGCCTAATAGCGCAATTAAATAAAGTAACCTACATGTCGGTTGTGAAAATTTTTAGATGGCAGGATTCCAATTCAAACGCCTCACGCTTTTACAATCAAGTATTATAATTAAAAGTACATAGTTTACACTTCAGCCCAGAAATAAAGACAACTTGAACGATCCATAATTTACTTTTGGCTTTTACATGCATTTATTAAAGCGCGTTTTTCTAATTAATTTATTTTATACTTTTAACCCTTTGATAACGAAATATTTTTACCTGTCAGGCACTAAGTGATTTTACTCCACTTAGGGCCACAAACACCTGTCCAGCCGCAAAATTACGGGACCCTGAGTACACGGCGTGGTCTACCCAACTTAAAATCTTTGGGACTATACGCCTTTCCACCGTACCTTAGATATATTTGGCCGAAATTTGGTTGCTCACCGTCGTTTCCGAAAGCGAAAAGCCTCGACCAATATCT
>FASU01022633.1:801-16186 GCA_001486225.1 Heliconius pardalinus sergestus
CAGCGTGAAGCTGATTCGATTTATTTAATTTTTTTTATAAAAAAGAAAGTGTAATCAATACTTACATTTAGCATAAACTTGATTTACAGCTTGAAAATCGTCCATGTTCGCTAGTAAAATTGTAGTTTTTACTACACCATCGAGAGAAGATCCTCCAGCTTCTAAAATATGTTTCAAATTGTCAAGTGCTTGTCGAGTTTGGCCCTCGGCACCGCCAGCCACCATTTGAGCCTGAAGGTCTAGACCCAATACACCAGATACGTACAGAGTCTTGTCTGCTAGAATAGCCTGACTAAAATAATTAAAAAAAGTTTACTTAGACTTATATATAAAACACTTCGTTGATAATAATTAGCAATAGTTACGTATTTACACTTATTTCCTTAATGGGTTCCCTATTTAAACCGATTGCTAAGTATTTTATTATTTACTTTTCACAAAAGTTTTTATTTTATATGGTATGAATAGGTATTTTATATGGTATGAACAGGAACACACTTAATTAAAATAACTAAAAATAAAACTAATTTCACAGAATCGTACCCACAGCCTATGCATATTCATAATTCAATTAACAAAAAGCCGCAAGACGACAGCTAAATATTACCTTCTCCAAATTCAATGTCGAAGCAATGAAAGTTACAATAAAATATATGTTAGTGATTATGAAATAAACCTCGTGCGTACAGCGTAATGAAGTATTTTTTATAAAAAAAATAAGCTCCAAGTATTAATTAATGAAATATATATGAAAATTGCGACCTACCTATATGGTCCAACTGGTTTATAAACGTGTGGAGATGACACAATTGTCTTCACAACTTTTTGTTCACTCATTTTAGATCCAGCATTTGTATTCGACATTTTAGCTTTACGCAGGATATTTGATTGAGACTTCAATGTTGTTTCTAAATTTTAACAAAATTTTTCTCTAGTAAGCAAGAAAGGTCAGTAGATTACGGCGGGGCACTTGCGAATGATAACAGTATAAAGTTGATTAACATAAATACATAGATAAGAGCGCAATCATTGCTGTAATAATTATTATTTATTGAAAAAATAAGAATCTGTGACAAATGAAATAAAAATATTTTATGTCATTCTTCGATGTATATATTTTTACTCTACGTTCACTATTACTGCTTATTTATCTCCGTACACTATATAATCTACTTACTTATAAAATACCGCAGCATTGTTGTTTAACAGACACAGTTTCAGGTTCGACCTTTCCACTTCATAAATATATTTATTAGTACGTACTTAGGTGCATTACAAAAATCAACTTTAATAAAATGCTCATAAAAAAATCCATTTGTTCGCCGTTTCTATAAATCGTTTCTAAGTGTATCGATAAATATATAAAGTGCACTCATTTAACAGAATATTAGTACCTACCTATTACAAATTTTGGTAATAATTTAAAATCGGCATACTTATATTTCTAATATACCTATGTCAGTTTGATATATCAATCCATCTATTATTCATTATACATGTACTACTAGCTACCTACTGTATGTAACATTCAAAAAGTCAAAAACTAATTTATTAGAAGTATTGCCAGTATTTTTCAGTTTTTTTAGCGATCCGCTGTATCCCGCACATAGAGAGGCAGAGGGTATCTGGAAACCTAGTGTTAAGACACTTCGTTCATTCGTTCCTCGTTGAGCGGCGAAATTCAACGCCGCGGATAAATATTCATTATAGCAAGTGCGAATCGAATCCACAATATATCGCGTTTAAAGACTTTAAAGTCGCACGCTTCTGCGTACCAATAGTAGAAAACAGAGTGCCCTGACACTATGTACTCTCTACCTAGTACACTACATGCGGATGATTATACAATCATACAAAGATATCAAATAACATTTATAATAAGCATCACAAGTCATTTTAACATATTAGTATTTTTGCGATATGTCGAACATTTTAATATTAACCTAAACGCAAGTCATAAATGATCTAAAGTCTATAGATATATGATCTCTAGATATATAAGTTAATTTGATCATAGCGTAGTTTAATTTACCGTTTTTCGATAAATTCTTAAGAAATATACGTAAAAATATAGATGTGATTCGATTTTTATTTTAAAAAATATTGATATATCGAACAGAAACACTATTGCCGAGTATTTAAAATTTAAATATCGATGTCCACTCGACTCGGTATTTAAATTTTAAATAACGAGTCGATCCGACTCAGTCGAGTGGACATCGATGTTTATAAATGTCTTCAGTGAATAATTTTCTCAAAATAATACTGTGACTTAAATAATTAAGACTTAATTTCTTTTAAGGTATACATTACTTTTTCACTTCATAAAATGTATTACGACTATATTTGTTTTATGGTCAAATAAAAAAGACCTGTAAACATATGAGTATAACCTTAAATTTTCAATAAATGCTAAATACTTTGTTACAGTGATAATGCAGCGTATTATTTCTGTGGCAAAAACAGTTATAGGGATGCAAATTCCGAGAAGAAACTTTGATATTATAACGGCGAATTTTAGCATATTTCAAAAAAGTACAGAAAGAATTTTACCAACTTTTGTTCCAAACATTAATCCAGTATGTGGTTTTAAAGTTAAAGGGCGCGTTAGAAGACGTTGTAAATCTTGCTACTTTGTTTGTAGACAAGAGAGGGTGTATGTTATATGTCCAGAACACCCTCGTCATAAGCAAATGGCTATGAAAGCAAAACCTCTAAATACATACATATTAACTCATGCTAGTCAGAGTAAAGTAAGACCATGGTAATTATAATTTAATAATTCACGTAGTAATATATTAGATTTTATAAGCAAATAGAAATAAAATAAATTAAATTAAATTGTCTTTTGATGTACAAATATGTATTAGAGTTGACTTAAACCATACTTTGATTAAATTATTTAGTTCTTAAATATTAATACTACAAAAAACAAACTTTTCCAAACTTACCCCCCCCCATAACAATGTAGGCAGAGGGAAGTTACTGCTAATTTTAAAACTTACCTTAGCATATTGTACAGTGCCTTGTTGTAATGTCATAGCAGAGAAATTATAGTTTATTTCTCCTAGTTGGAAATTGAATACACAACTGTTGTATTGACAATCAGACATTGTCCCACTGTGGCCTCAATACTATTAGTCAATATATAAATAAGCAGCTTTAGGATGCTGGGTTTTTTAAATATTTTATATCACTCATTTGGGGCATAATTTATATTTTTGCGATTTAAAAAAAATGCAGTGGACAATATATATTTGTAGATTTAAATTAGTTTTTTAAATTGGTATATCATCTATATTGACCAAATATATATTCTTTGGAAGGTTATACCTTAGGTCAACATAGGGTGAATTGAATATTGTGATAATGTAAATGAAACACTTCTTATTCAGAGGCATCAACTTATTTGTAGTGGAGTCTAATTAAAAAACATATTCTGTTAGTTTTATTTTATTATAAAATTTTGAACACCATTAACAAACCTTGTGTAATCAACAATATAATAATACTTACTATAGTATATATCTAAAGTTTTTATGAATGTAATGGCAAATTCAGTCTTGAAACTAAACCTGGACAAATTCAATATAATAGACATTTAAACTATTAAATACACTAAAATATTTACCACACTAATATACAACATTTTGGCAACACAATTCTAAAGCATGTGAACAATTTTAAAACATTTTTTCATACCATTATGTATTGTGGGTGAAACAATAAAAATGAGAAAGAAGAAAAAAATATTATAAATTAACACAACAACCAGTATGTAAATAAAGTTTCAAATACTCTATAATAATTTTAATATATTTAATTATGTTCAAAGTTGTTGTTAATATATTTAATTATGTTCAAGAATGTTGACATGTAACAGTAATTGTTATCAAATATGAGTTTCATCTTCATTGGAACTTGTAATGTGATCTTCTGAATGTACATGCATTTGCCTAAAATTAAATTAGAGAAATTCATTTATTAACAGATAATTCTACAATCATGTTTACGGCCCACCTGGCTCCCTACTTCTCTATGCCCATGATTATTCCAAATTACCATGTTAAGAAGAAATTTGGAAAATATATTTTTTTTTATGTAGCAAAAGTGTTGACAGCATCCCTTTACAGAGATTTTGACAGATTTCAATTACCCTAAAAGATGGTTTGAGAAGTGAGAATGCTATTTATTATATATTTTAAGTGTTATTCAACATATACATTTTATTTTACCTTAAATTGTCTACAATTTCTATAATGGAATCAGAGGGTTCAACACCAGTTACAATATCATCACTATCATCTGTATCAACTGCAGTAGCACTTGTATCATGATTAGTGCTATTTATGTCAAGTATGTTCACATTATTTGTAATTATATCGCTTGGGGTATCAGAAAGCCCTCTTGGTTCTGGATTTAAATGTTTTATTCCAGCAATACCTTAAAAAAAAAAAATTTTGTGATTTATTTTAGCAATTATTTAAGTTTATATATAATTGATAAATAGAAACTATACCTTTAGCTGGAAGTGTTGGCACATCTCGTTTAATATGACGCCGTCTTCTAGGATCACTACGTCGAAATTGAATCATATTTTGAAAATCTACACAATAAATAGCTCCTGCTAGTAAAAGTAAGCATTCTGTTTCCTCTGTACTATAAGCAGTTTCCAAATCAATATTACTTCTCTCATCATATTTCCACCAACCTTAAAAATATTTATTTGAATAAAATTTTGACAAAATTAAGAAACTACAATTTGTCATGCCCTTACCATTCCGTCCTTCATAGTACCACTGATATTTTGCTGTATCACTTTCCGAACAAGCATCATCATCTTTTTGTATTAAAATTGGATGATCAAAGTAGTCTGAAGGTATTTGCATGCGACACATTGCACATTTTTTACTTTGAATTGCAATACCCTAGAGCAAAAATGTGTTTAGTAAAAGGTATCATGAAGAAAAAATGCATGCTACTTATGAGAAACCCACCTTTACACACAGAAAACAAAATACATGACCACATGGTAATTGTGCTGGGTGATGATACTTTTGTAAACAAATGGCACAATCTTGTTCTAAAATATACAAATGCACTTAATAATATTGTAATATTTAAATAATCAAGAGTAACAAAATATTAATATAATAGGGTTTGATATTGTATAAATAATTTTCAATTTTATAAATTAACGCACTTCTCACCTATATTACTTTTATCCATTATAGTGTTAATATTCTACTTTCTAACTAGGCTGAGTTCGTCGCCGTGGCCTATAATTATGAAACTATCTATCAGTATTAATAGCTTAATAATTTGATTTATCTCAAATAATAAAGAGATGCTATAAATTTGTTGTAGAATATTTGGTAATAGGTATTAGCACCTATTTATTTGATTAAATTATTGTTTGTTTGTAAAATATTCATTATAAATTTGTTCTTTTTCTTTGACAGTTGACTTGACACAACACAGATTATATAAACATATTGAAAATTGTTAAAGCCCGACAAGAAAATATGAGTGCTGTAAAGACTGGCACGAATCAAATTCAAGTAAGTGCAGTCGTGTGCATAATATTTAATATGCATTATGCGGAGTTCGGAATCACTGTGTGTCACATATACAAACTGGCGCAGTAAATTTTAAACATTTAGTGTCCCTTTTTTTCCTGGGAACCTGGGATGGTCTTAACAGCGTCAGCGTTCCGTCGTATGGCTTTGCCAGACTCTCGTATACATCATTCGAGAATAGCTGTACATTCAGTTATAGGTTAAAAGAGAAGAATACACTAGTCCACCAGACCCATCCGCGCCGGAACTCTGCAAATCGCCACACTATCACCACTTTAATACACGAGCGACATTCTACGTACAGATAAAGTCGAACTTATCGATCTATAACTTACCGATCCTAGACGAAAAACTGCAGCAAGATACTGACGCATATTGTTGATTGGTTCAACAAGTAGCAGTTTGAATTTAACACTTAACCCGGAAAAACCAATACCGTCATCTTCTCCCGTAAGCGTTAAGAGACCATCTCGACTATTCAGTCTCACTTCAATGCAAACCGGTCTCCTGGAAGCTAGATGTTAAAGCGTTGCTTATATTTAAAGGGCCCACTACACTACCTGTTAATATGATTGAAGTCAATTGGAGTGCGAAATACCTGACTACACACTCTTGCAACTTCGCGGAAAGATCAGTCACGTGTCACGAAGTCCTTTGCCTCAGACGCAAAAATCTACACCGGGTGGAATCCGCCCTAGATGAGCCAAAACTACACGAGGCAAAGCAAAGTGTCAACCCACACTACCCAACCTCGATCAACTTCATAAGTAATGTAGTAGGCACTTTATAATATAGGTGGACATTTCAGAATGCAGACCGGTTTGATATTTATCTGTCAATGAAAATATACTGTATTCTATTTACTCTTAAACTGCATCTGTTTTTACTCCAACAATAGGATTTTCAGGTACTTTATTCTTGTCAACAGAAACTTTAAAATATGATACACACATTTTGGCAACAAGTCATCTACATCTTTTGCTTATTTCTGAACTCGCAAAAAAGTAGCTAATTGCTGTAGTCATATATAGAAGTATATAGAATTAAATAATACATTATACTAATTTCAAATTAAAAAAAACAATATCAGTTATTTACAGTATTCTGCAAACTTATGAACTTTCAAGTTTAAACTTATACTATGTGATAATAAATAGTAATTAAAACCAATACAACTACTTTATTGAACATTTAATTTCATTTTTAAAAAATGTATTACACAAAGTAATCTGGAATGAAGTGCCAAAAGAAGATTTAATTTGATACATTTGTTTAAAACTTATCTAATTGAATTAAGTAAAAATCTCCACTTGTTACTTGTCTCTTACTTTAATAAGATCATTAAGATCTAAAGCTACGCATATTTCCTTAGAATCTGTACGTGGATTTCTGTCCAAAATTTCAGTAATAGGGTAGTAATTGTCCCGATTGTCAACATTCCATCCAGAGTACTGTAAGGATAAAAATAATTATATAATTTTAATTTATAGGAATGTTAATTACGATATTTTCGAAATAGGTAAAAGTTTGTAAACACATACCACACATGTGCATTTATGTAAAATTTTTCCATTTGATTCCATAGGAATGAATTTCTGTAGTAAAGCTTTTCCATCAATTTTCCACAGATTTAATTCATCTAACTTTGAAATGACTGTGTCTCCATCCCATTTCACATCAGATTTTAACAAAACAAAATTTCCAGACTGAAATTCATAACAGATTATACAAATTACTTAAAATATTATAAATAAACTATAATTTAAAATGCAATTTTTTTTATGTATTTATTTTCTTACATGAAAATGCTTTGGTATGTCCTTTGACTGACTGGAGTCAGACTTATTTCCATCAGAGCCATTTTTCTCATCATCGGAACCTTCATCTTCATCTAATTCAGCTTCTTCGTCTTCTCCCTCTTCATCTTCCTCAGCTTCACCTTCACTTTCTTCAGATGAAGAATTTTTGCGTTTCTTTTTCGAATTGTTTAAGGATGTTCTTGAAGTCCTTTTTCTGCCTCCACGGGTTGGCTGTTCGTTCTGTGTAAACATTATACTATTAAACATATTTAAATTTTCATTCATTATAGTATATTTGATAAATAATTAAATGTGGTAGGCAAGATAAGAATATATAAGTTCCCCCTGGAACCTAACCTAATGCCGCTTCTAACTAAAATCATTCCTTAGACCACGCGCCATTATTTTTTTGACAATATATACAAATTAATATTGTACTTTACAAAAATAATGATAAAATTATAATTACAGATTTTCTTTGCCAATATTCTTTAGTTACAAACATACCGAATCGGCATCCGGCGTCCAATCTTCGCCAGAGTCTTGAAATTCTTCTGGTTCGGCTCCAGGTTCCGAAGCGTCGGATTCGTCGTCTGCTTTCTTAAGAGACTTCCTTTTACGCATTTTATTTTATTTTAAAACAAATGTAGACAATTACACTAATAGTATAATAAACCAAAGTGAATCACAATAATAAACGAAAGGAACGCTTCTACTCTACTTGTTTCAATGAGCAATGCAAGAAGCCAATTCAGTGTTACCTGATAAGAATTAAATTAATATTAAAAAACATCTCAACGAAACGTATTTAGTTACGTTACGACCTACATACAAGATAATAAATTGTTATATTATAAGGTATTTTTTTTAAACATTTTAGCAAATTCGGAAAGAAGTAAAAAGCATTTTAGGAAGTTTTTTACTTCTTTAATGTTTAAATAATATTACATAATTATCTGAATAATTTAATAGACTGAGACCGCAGGGTCTGGGAGACCTACGTCATTTTAAGAAAGTTGAAATTTTGAGGATCAATAGTCTAGTATGTAGTTAAGACTGTTAGAGAGTATGCCTAATACTCTCTAACTTGAAGGTGAGGATTTTTCAGAGACAGCGCCGACTTAAGGTACACGTCCAGCTACGTTAAAGTAGAAAAGCTCGTTTTTATATATCTTTTAAAGAATAATGTAAAAAATGTGTATTTATTGTTACCAGACCCTTTACATGAGCCTTTGCTCCTGCCAGTCCTAAAGGTTCTTTAAAATTTGGGCAAAGTACATTTAAGTATCAATCTTCAATTTTAAATATATTATATATGAATTGGATTTTATTATTTCAAGACACTCATAAGCACCCAGACCAATCCGATGGCTCCATCATCTTCCCAGAAAGAGATATGCCTTTATTTGGCGCTACATCTGAAAGAGCCCCACTTTCAAGTTAGTGAGAAGGCATACTTACTGTCTTCAATACATAATAGTCTCAAATTTTCGAAAATGACGTAGGCACGGCGGCTCTGATATTTTGGGCTAATAGGCATGCTACTCGAACTTTGAAAAGGCACATTGGATTAACTAACTATTGTTTTGCCTTATTTTACAAATAAACCAGGGATACAAAAGAAATTCGTATTGGAGACAATTTAAATGTACTAAAACTATGCCATGAACAAGATCCATCATTCATATTTTTTCCTTCTCAGAGTTCAAATTTAACCTAGCCATTACATGTAGCATTCTTTCGCCCATGAAAATGGCCTTGCGTTATATTCTCTAAATGGAAAAAAATAAGGAAAGTCAAAAGCTTCTCTGCCCAAGGGCTGTTTCCCAAATTAAATAGACCCTATTATAGAAAATCTGGACCCTATTATAGAAAATCTGATTTTAGAAAGACGGAAATCAAAATCAAACCTGTTGATGATAACCAGATTTTGCAGGGATTATAAGATGAAATAGATAAAAAAAGAGAAAATGAAGTTGAAAAATCTGCAATAAATATTCGGTAATACGTTCAAAATGAGACCATTAATATTAAGAAACGTAAAGGAAAAGAAAATTAGAAGTTATCCCGGAAAGAAGTTGAGTTCTTATGTATGTTATTATCAAGAAATGAGAGAGAAAAGAAAGAAAGATAATTTATAATGAAGTGACTTGTGAGCTTGTGACCAAGAAGTAACATTTGATGAGAAAATGCATAAAAAATCTTGACTCTGATAAAAGTCGATGAGAAAAAAGATAGAGGCGAAGGTAAAGTTGACAAGGATTTTTCCTACCGATAATCCAAAGCCTACGTTGTGTTATAATTTTTTTACATTTATAATACTAATCATTTTAAACCTTTAACGGATCATGATACTTATAATAATTATTATAAATTATATAAATACTCAAAACATTTAGTTTTATTTCATAAGTGATAATATTCACAAACATAATCCGTTGTATCAAAATAACAGTAACCTTTTTTCTATTCACCCCATATGACGATTCTGTTGACCCCAAATCATTTCTAAATAGGAATAACTAAAGTTTTTGTATTTGTAATATATAATTAATATAAAGCACTTTTTAAAGAGTGATAAATGTAAAACTAGTATTAGGTCATATTTCGATACAGTAATAGACTGTTTTATATTTTAAGTCGAGAGCATTGCTAAAATGCAACTTCAAAGTCTAAATCCGTTTCTATCCACCACATTTTGTTCTCTTTTATATACAGAAGAAATATAATACGGTGCTTGATGACACTACATGTAAATACAGATTAAATAGGATTGAACTGAATCTATGAAATCGTATTCTTTTGTCTGTCGCTACTTGTCATATCAGCTGATTGCGTCATTGCATTGTAAAACAATAACGCAAAAACAAAAAACAAGTCGCAATATCGGATTTGGATTCATCGTCTTGCAAATTACAAAGAGTAAACTCAACTAAAATGAAATTTCAATACAAAGAAGAACATTCATTTGAGAAAAGAAAGACTGAAGGGGAGAAAATACGTCGAAAATATCCGGATCGTGTACCAGTGATTGTAGAGAAAGCCCCGAAAGCCAGATTAGGGGATCTCGATAAAAAGAAGTATTTGGTGCCATCTGATTTGACTGTGGGGCAATTTTATTTTTTGATCAGGAAACGAATTCACCTTCGCCCAGAAGACGCACTATTCTTTTTTGTGAATAATGTTATTCCTCCAACATCTGCTACAATGGGATCCTTATACCAAGAGCATCACGATGAAGACTTTTTCCTGTATATTGCATTTTCTGACGAAAATGTTTATGGCTATTGATTTCGTGTAATTAAATTTCACTAAAAATACCATATGCACTTCTCTTTCCATATGGTCTTCTAGATGTAAGGCTTAGCAATATTATTGTATTATGTTTTAAAAGGTAATAATTGATTTTAATTTGCAATTCCATCTCTTATCCTTGTATGCAATGTTATTATTATTATAGAGAAATTTCACTCATCACATCTCACCTTCATGGGCGAAAGTATTTCATGGTTTCATTTTCTTTGTTTAATTATTAAGAGTGTATCATTTTATGTATTAAACAATAAATATATTTAAAACAATGTGTATTTTTAATGTTTTATAGACCAAGTTAATGAAACGGTTACAATTATGTGCATACCTACATTATATTTACATAAATACCTACATTTAAATTGCTTTAAGAAGCTTATGGTATAATTTGTCTAATAACAAAGGAAAATGCATGGCAAATAATCCCATTTTTATAAGACAAAAATTTCAATGATATCAGTGAATAAATTATACAAGTCACGTTATGACCTCGAACATGTAGAATTATATTAACTATTAAAAGTAAGGTTTGCAGTTTTGTACTATACGGTTTACTTACGTATAGACCGTATAATATTATATCGTAATATTTTTTGCTTCACTTTTTCTTGTACTAGGTATATATTGTTGTCGAATAAATGAGATTAAGTAATAAGTATTGTTAATAAATAGATGTTTATAAAAAAATATAATGATAAATTACGTGTATTTTAATGGAATTAGTATATTGTTATCAGAAATAATATTTTGTATTAAATATCTCGATATTTCATACAAAATTTCACGCATGCGGCTTAGAAGAATCGATTTTGATAGTTCGAGATTATCATATAATCCATTGACAAAGTATAATTATATTGATACAAAGTTTTGAGAGTTAACGTTTAAAGATAATTTGTTGTAGGTATAGAACGACTATTTTGTCTTTGACAGAAGAATCTTTTTTCACAAAGAATCTTTATTAAGTCTTTTCTCAACATGATCTTGTCGTTTACTTACTTAGGTGTCAACCTCGACATGAAATGAGAGTGCTTTGAGATATTATAACAGGCTGCGTTGATGATGTGTAATGATCTTTGAATGAATATAATAATATATAGATACCAAGTGTACCTATACTTCTACAAAAAGTTTTCTTGAACAACAATTTTTTTAGGAATTCCTTCTATTAGACACATATTTTACTAAACTTATTAGATATATACCATTTCATTAGTCCTGTCAAATTAAAATAAATGTCGAATTCCTACTACCTACTTTGATTACATATTTATAGACAAAGTTTTGCGTCAAATATATCTAACGGAAACGGAAGGAACGTTCACCTAAGGGCCATACTTACATTACATCTAAGCGATGTTCCAAAGCAATCCAAAAGAATAGTACAAGGGAACCGAAAATAATAATGTCCATTTTATTAATATCGTTACAATCCTCAGAAACTGGCACGTAAATCCTCACGGTTAGGATAATTCAGGATAACTCAGCGTCAATATTAATAACAAATATTGTATTTATAAGATAGTATTTTTATAAAACGTAATAGGCATTTTTTCGTTACTTACTTGGAAATCAACATTAATAATCTTACATATCGCATTTTTATTATATTGACTACTTAGTGCTTATATTGCATGTCGCATAGTCATCGGCGTAATAATGGGGACCCGTGTGGTAGGTGCCTCCTCCAGAATAAGTGCTGCTTTAAATTTATATCTAAAGTTCAGGCCCCCACCAGAAAATAATTCTACATATACCTGTGCATACAGCACGCTAGGCTAATACAAAAAGGTAATGCTAGAATGAGGAGTGGGGGATCGAACCCACAAGCATTGCGTTTACAGTCAGTTACGCAGTCCTATCGTACCGCTATGTAATTTATTTTACAAATAATACATTTTATTAATACAGGTAGGTGCTACATTCCAATGAGATCATTTACCTTATGATGTCTTGTCTTCGATTAGATAAGAATTACATGTTATATTATTTATTATTGTTTTATTTTATTTATTTAAGCCCATATGAAGAATTAGGAACCAAACATAGATTTTTTTTTCAGCTTCGAGGATTGCCTGTTGAGTATCGGAACTTAACGCTTCACTTTTGCCTTGGTATTAGGGCGAAGAAAAGAAATATTCATAAATTCAATTTTTTCTTCCGAGTGTGGATCGAACCTACAACCGAATTGCGACATCGTCGCGATAACACGACGCTTACGCCGACGACGGCCTCGATAGAAAATTATTGGGCATGGTTCATTTTAATCTTTAAAATTATATTATGTTGCGAATTATTCTAAAAGAGTGGGATATGTTTATTGAAATAAGGGAATATACTTTAAGATTATTTATTTATTTTAAATCTACATTAAAATAGTTTAATAATTAAAGTATGGAAATGTTTATCTTATGACGATGCAAATATGCGTTTAAGACTAAAATTGAATTGGAATATATAGTTACTGATAGTCGACATTTTCAATGTAATATCCATGAATGTCAAACGGTACATATTTTTTTTATTTATTTTGTTATGTCAATACAATTGTTTCAAACTGTTTTTAACCATTTTCTATTTAAACACCTGCTATGACGCATGTGCAGATAATTGAAGCACGTATAAATTGTCTACACTTAAATATTAATATTTATAAGTAGAAGTAGGAATATTCATGAATATTGAAATAACATTACCACCATACACCTTCGTGAATTATAAAAGAACAGTCTGTAAGGTTTCTCTTAAACAAATAATTTGATTCCGGTAGGGTAATTAAAACCTAGAGTAGTTGTGCGATCTCCTCGGTGGTCGTCCTCGGGAGCGCATGCCTCGGCCGCGAGCTCCACTCTCGCTATCTGCGAATAGCACAATGTAATTGCGACTTAAAAACATTACCAATAGTTCAAAAATACTTCTAGAACAGAAAGAAATATCAATTATTAGTTTTAATTTTTACTGGGAAAAACTTAAATATATTAATAAAATTAGTGAGGAAAATTTTTTTTGCAGATATTTACATTTCAATGGCTTGTTTTTGGACAAGTATATATCCAACGGATCCAGCCTCCCTGAAATTTTCAATTAATCTCCTCACCGTCGATGAAGTTAAAACATTATTCCGACCATATTGGAATTAACTGGATTGAAATTGGACTATTGAACATAACATAATATATTGGGTGCCTAACATTGTCTGTTAATCTCTTGTAGAATCTCTGCGATAATTATAGTCAACGCGGCAAGGACTTCAATTTGGAGTACCGATGATATGGACTGAGCCTACTAAGACGTAATGAGAATGGAGACTGTTGGAAATATGTGTCGCACATTTCACCTACAGACCTCAGCATGGATAAAATAAAAGCGTCTGCTTTTATTGAGGATATCTTTGAGGAGCTAATATGAGATCTATTTATAATCTAAGAGCTCGAGATTTTCTCCGAGATGTTTTTAAAGATGAATGTAGGTATGATGATGATGTATTATTACATTTGCTTCATAATTTGTATACTAGAATATTCTGTTTGTCCGACAACATATACAATGTCATAGTAAAAATAGTGATAGACATATGATAGGAACGAGAAATAAAGATAAGCAGCAAGATAAGCAAGATAATTAAATCCGGCTTCGGGTACGATCGATGAGTCGTGCAGTCCTGAAGCAGCAGCCCTGAAGTTAGAGTTACTGAAGAAAATAATCAAGAGTAAAAAAATGACAAGGAAGCCAACGTTTATACGGACAGTGAAAAGGCAAAGGCAGCAGACCCCATAATCATATGGCAGCAATAATGCTTAGGACAAAGAGAAAGAGAGAGACGGATAGCTACCAAAAAAATTGTAATAACTTTTATGGTATATTAATAAAAATATTAACATTTAAAGACGTACTTCAAAAAAGAGGTTACTTAACTCTTAGGTCTTTATTAAGATAATTATAAAAAAATACCTAAATAGTAAAATAGACCTAGATTTAGTAATTTATCAAAGCTGTAATAATGCTTATTATAGTTTTAAAAAATACGTATGTAAGTCGACTTATCAAGTTATGCATGCAGCATGGTACAGATATTATAATATTTAGATAAAAAAGATACCAGCGGCGCGCATCCAGCGCTGGTGCGGCGGCGGCGCGGCGCGTCGCGGCGCTGCACTCGCCTCCGCCTCTCGCCCCTCTTCCGCTACCTTTACGCAACACAATAAAATAGGATAACCTTTATGACATACGAGCCTGTGCCAGCCTGCGCAGAGAACCTAGGTTTTATGAAATAGCGATGGTCTGGCTGTCGCTAGCTCTTCCCTATGCCGCATTAGTTAAAACTACACGTGACACTCTTAAAGATATGTTAAAAAAATAAATAAAAACGAAATAAGAAGAAGACAAACGAACCCATTCATTTACCTTAATTACATTATAATGAAAAAAATGTAGTTAATTCACTTTACTTTTAAAATTAATATTTTAAAATAAAAAAAAAATCCCGCCCACAGCGGGGTAGGCAAAGGGAACTTAGTGGTATTGCGTGTTGAGTGGCAGAACTCAATGCCGCGCTTTACCTCGGCACCAGAGCAAAGAACTCACCACCAGTCGGATTTACAGTCACACTTTGTGCCCCTGCGCCACGACTGTCCTCTATAATTTTTACCCTGTATTTTTCAATGTTCCCTGTATTATTATGTTTTTCTTTAAGGT
>FASU01022644.1:0-14093 GCA_001486225.1 Heliconius pardalinus sergestus
CAATAAAAAGGGTGTCTGTATTCTATATTTTTACAAAAAAAAACAATTAGAGTAATAAAAAAAATAACTGAATACAAATTTAAGATTTTTTTACACTTTTTGAGGCCCTCGTGGCGCAGGGGCACAGGGGTGTGACTGTAATGTGATGGTTATGGGTTCGTTTCCCACTCGAGGAAAGGAAATATTTTCTTAAATTTATATTTCCGTCTCTTTGCTCTGGTATCGAGGCAAAAGAGTGAGTGATGAGAGTGAGTTCCACCACTCAACACGCAATGCCTTCAGATTTCGGTGGAAAGTGGGCAATGGAGTGTTTAACACTATGTTCCCTCTGCCTTCCCTCCTGTGTGCGACGGCCAGTCCTATTTCTGCCGTTTTGCCCCGTCACCATTTTATAGAAGCCTTCAAATCTACTACTTGCTCTCAAGTGAATATCATATTTTTATATGCCTTACATACCTATTATGAAATGTACTTAGAACTAAAAATAAATAATAGAATAATAAGAAAAATATTTTTCAATTGAATATTTTAATAATTTTATTTGTATACCTACTGGTGACCAGTTACCAGTTATATTACGTTCATGCATGTAATGTATAACATGCATGAACGTAATACGTACACAAAAGTCAAAGTAAAAGTCAAAGTTAAATATTTGAATACCAAATAAGACGTTAAATGCTTTATGAAAGTATGGCGTGTTAATATGATAACTTAATTTTCTTAATTTAAGAAAATTTTCAATGAAATACTAGAATAATTATGTTTAAAACCGGTAGCGTTATCCCTAATGGTAGTTTTTTACTGTCAACTGTTGATAACCATGGCTCGCTGGTTATGGTAATAGCTAATAGATATTTTAAAAAAAATGTACTAAATAATATATTTCATATTTTATATAAATATATTTTAAATAAGGTTGTTTAGAAAAATTCTTTTTTTTATAGGTGAAAGTAGTATTTTAGCTGGTGACACTGTAAGTACATAAAATATATCTTTCCCTTTCCGCTTCACGCTGCATCCCGCATAAGTAGGCAAAAGGAACCTATATATATGGGAACCTATATAAGGCGCTATTCACTGCTTTGAATTCGGGCGGACTGAATTCGAGAAATTCTTTGTTAAATAGCGTAACCTAACGCCGGCGCTCTTGAGTGCAGTTTGAAATTTGAACAAGTAATCATCGATTTTCAGAAACGTTCTTGCTACTCTAATATTGAAATTTGGTATTTGATGTTTATAATAAAATTTTCCATATCTACCACTGATAATAATAATTATAATTTACGTCAATAATTTATCAGCTAAATAAACAAAGAAATTGTAAACCAGGCCTAAATTTACATTTCAAAGAACGTTTGTCTTATCTTCAATAAAATTTAAAAAATATGAATTTATTATACATACAGTGCAGTATACGAGGCCAGTTGTGGCACAGGGGAAGTGTGATTGTAAACGACTGGTTATTAGTTCGATGCCCCCTCGAGGAAATTAAATATTTATTTAAATTTTTATTTTCATTTCTTCTCTTTGATGAAGTAAAGAACGGAGTCTGAAAGTCGGGAACGAAGTGTCTTAACACGAGGTTCCCTCTGCCTACCCTCCCATGTGCGGGTTTAGCGTGAAGCTGATTTATTTATTTCAGTAAGATTTCATGGTCCACTTTATCAGAAGCGCTGGTAAACTCAGTGTTTATAGAGTCGGCTCGTTTCTTACTATCCACCTGTTTTGATAAGTATAATGAGTATGGGTATAAGTAATAAAAATTGGAAAATATGGATCTACCTGAGACGAACTCGTGAGCAACCGAAGTATTAAAATTATTTAAAGTCCAAATAATTGATTACTTAACACAAGGCCTAAGTAAAGTCAGTTCGCGATCATACAATTATCCAAATATATGACTACTAAGTACTAACGTCACAGTCATTTATTCTATTAGGCAGGTACACCTACACAAACATCTATAGTTTCCTTTTAGTATAATTGAAAAAATATTTACATAACCACGTTAGTAGGAAAAACACTTATTCATTAGGTTAAGTATATTAAATAATTAAAATATTTTATTGCGATAATGCTTAGGTAGTTCTACTGTAAAGAATCAGCTGCGTGTTATTGTTATATTAATTTTCAAGCTTCAAATAATTAATATAACAAATGCACATAAATAGCGTGGCAAACGAGTCTAATGTTACGTGATTACTGCTGCCCATTTGAAATATACTAAATACTTTGAAATACCTAAGTACGGTGTAGAAAGAAACTGATGTTATTTCCAAATAAGATCATTTATTAAACTATACCTAAAGAGATTTCAATGTTATGGCTCTCTAATGGCACGAAACTGAGTTAAGGATAAAATGATACAAGTAAATACTTAATTGTTAAAAAAATTTACAATCATTCTTAAACAGAATGATAAATAAAATATACTATAAGGCATTTAATAATTTTATTAACCATAATTTTTTTGACTTTACAATATATTTTAAGTATTATGTTTTCACAATTTATTCAACAGCAGTAAGGACTTTACTTTTGCCATTTGACTTGTATTTAAAGATTTTTTCTTTTCTTCGAGACTTCCAATGTTTGGTATCCTCTTTTGATAATACTTGGGAACTGGTTACAACGGCTGAATTTATTTTATCTACAAAAACAGTCTAGGATATTAAAAATACTAAATGAGGTGATCATAATTGATGTAAAAATGTTGTCTAATTCATTGGGGAAGCCATGGCACAGCAAATCAACATCTGATTGTAAACCTAATGGTTTTGGATTTTATTCCTACTCAGGGGAACAAATTACTCTGGTACAAAGTGCAGTGTTGAGTTGCTCCAAATAAAGACTAACAACTTAAGACTCTAAGTGGAGAATATATTGAATTGTGTGTAAGGGAACAGTTCCATTAAGACAAATTACTAACCTAACCTACCATATACAACACAATGAAAATATAAACCTTACCCATTTCATCTGGTTCTTCAATATTATCATAAATTTGACGTTTTTTATTTCTTTTCAGTTTCATACTAGCAAGATTATGTAATTCTGTACTAACATCCTTTACCTCTTCACATGAAAGAAAATTTTCAGAATCCTTGAAAAGTTTCACTCCACCTTTTATTTTTCTTTTTCTGAAAAATGTTGGTTTCATAAGTTGACAGAATATATAACTATACTTGCAAGAAGGAACTTTCAAATAAGTATAAACAAAAAGCTTAAATAATATTTATCTAAGAATTGGAAGTCCCTGACTGGATATAAATTTACCTCAATCCATTTTCTTCAATATTTACAAATTCTATACTTTTATTGATTATTGCTGAGACTTTTGCACCTATCCGTTTTTGTAATTCTTCAGATACTTTTATATCATTGTAATGAGTAGATTCTTCTATGTTTCTCTGAGAACGAGGTTTATCTATATAAACAAAAAATGTATATTTTAATTGTAAATTACATTTTAAATTATAAAATATTATATATACTACAATAGGTAAGTACTATTTGTATCGCTTAACGCTGATATGCCGTCTTTTGTTTCATTTATTAATTTAACAAATGTAGAATCTATAGCCTCTTTAAAACGCGAAAGATCTTCTTCTTCAGATGAATCTGACATTTTGTAAAAAATATTTCAAATTACAATATTTATTTACATATTTATACATCGTAATGTCAAAATACACGTGGTTTTGACATCTTCAAACGTTTAGAAATCTTATGCAAATAATTATAAGATTTATTGAAAGAAAGAGCTGCGGTACGTAATAAAGTGAACGAAATAATTGAGACCGCACTCTACTAAGTAATATACCGAGGATTTACAGACATGCAGACAAATATAAATATTCTATTTTAATTTGTTTTTCATAAATAATGTATTATAATCATTATTAATACAAAATGATAATTATTCAATATTCAGCATAACTTTAAAAACTATTGTCTTAATTTTATTGTAGTATTTACATTTTTATTAAATAATTTAATTTCTTTTGTCCTCTGGCTGTTGTTAATTTAATTCATTTATACCTATTATATATTACGGTGTTTTCCTTATTCAAAATAAATTACGACACTGTAACTAATATAAACACCTGAAAAAACACCGCCTTAAATCAAATTTTATAATAAAATTATGCCGATTTTCATTAAGTAATGAGATAGGTAGTATTATAATTATAATTAATTTATGTGTTTCATTTGTAACACAAAATGACAAGTGAAAGATATGAGAGATCTCATGGCTCTTTTTTTAAAGAATAAACATTAAATTTGTATTATCTGCAGGACTGCCTATTAGTATTCCATAAGACAAATGCTATAAAAGAAGTTAAAATAAACTAATCAGGCAGTATAAACGTACATCAATTGTCTTACTTTAATTGTAAACGCGGACAAGCTTTAAATACAACACTAAAGTTTTGCTTTAAATACAAGATTAATGTTTTGCTTTTTAGCATTAGATAGTGCAGTTTACTTAATACTTTTCGTTAAACGTTAAACCAAAAAGAAGATGCGACAATAACTATTTACTTCGTTATAGTTTACATTGATTTTGTTAATCTTAATATTAAGGACTTATAATCTGTGGAGAATTTGTAAAGGTAAATCTTTAATATTACGCAGAAATAAGAAGGGGTCAAGAATAGATTATGGAACACTCGTCCTTAGAGAAGATCCATATAATTTTACTTTATTTATTTATATTAACCTTCCGGATTCTTGCTTTAGAAAAAATGAAGGTTAGTCAATATAGCCATTACCATTTCAATACTTTTACAGAGAAATATGACATGGAATCTTCCTTATATTATCAGTCTCTAGTAGTAGATCTCTGGTCTTCAAAATTTTGATAGTTACCAAGTTCAAAATTGTTTTCTCAATTAATAAATTAAATAAAAAATATGGAAATGACTTTCCAAATTTTTGAAAAATATTGACTATAGCGAGAGAGATATTTTAAAAAATATATAAAGCTTTTCTTGGTTTAGTGTTATTTATTATACAAGCGATAAGTTATTTAAATTTGTGCAAAAATAAAATGAAATTCCGAACGTTAAAATAAATGTCACCAATGTCAATGTCATTATCAGCTGAAATCTTGACTATTATCTTTAGTTTGTGGGTTATAGTATTTAAAATTTTAATTAAAGTAATAACCTATTAATTAATTTAATTAATTATATTTTTAATACACTTATAAAACATATTATGTCTGAATACGCTAAACCACCCGTTGATCCAGACTTAGTGAAGTTTACAGAAAAAAATGATTATGATTCTCTTGCTAAATATTTAGTGGGAAATATATATAGATATCGTGAAAACATTATTATACCAAGAGTATTGGGACCTGTAATTATAAAGACAAACGAAGAAAAAATGATTGAATCCACAATTGAAAGCTGTCCATTTAAGGCCCTAACCAGTTGTATAATCGGTCAGTATTCTTTATATATTACTCTTTAAGTATTATTCACACACAACGAAAATAAAATCTTTAGAAGCTTAGAACTGTTATTCTGTGTATCTCTTTACTCTTAACTAAGTTTGGAACTAGACAGTTATCTCTAGGTTATTAATTCCTTAGAGACTCTATTTATGTAAATCTTTTATTTTTTAAACACTATTAACAATTTTGTAACAGTATATTATTATCTAGATCCTTAATCCTCCTTCCTTCCTAATTCCTCATACACTTAATACAATTATCTGTATGTAACTATATTGTATTTTTAAATAATTATACAGGATATGGTCTTGGAGCAGCCGTTGGTCTATTTACCTCATCATTAATGCCAAACATGACAGATCCTATGGCTCAACAAAATCAAACTGCTAGAGAAATTTTACGAGAAATGAAGAATTCCATGTTAAGTTATGCTAAAAATTTTGCTATACTCGGAGCAGTATTTTCCAGTGTTGAATGTTGTATAGAAACTGCAAGAGGTAAATCTGATTGGAAAAATGGGACATATGCTGGAGGTGTCACTGGTGGTTTAATTGGTTTAAGAGGTTTAGTATTTTTTTGTTTATTTGTATCTTGAGATATGTTGTCAGATTAATATTTTTTCAGATCATTTTTTTTCTACATTTTAACCTTTATCATTATCTAATATCGGAGACATTGCATAATGTAGATGTAGATAGCAGAACAATGAAACAATCCCCTCTAGTAGAAACCAGCCTACACCTAGTGTACTTGAGCAATGTCACATATTTGGTAATAATAATTAATATTTAATTTTTCTGTTCACTTTATTTAAAGTGAAAAATAAAGTTGGAACTTTCACTGTACAAGAATGAATGTATGTGATTAGCAGATAAGCAGTAAAAAAGAATAAAATTCTCAGACTCATTGCTGTTCTTAATGATATAAAAGAAAAAATAATTATTAACATAAACAACACAGACATAAGTAAAAATTATTAGAATGCAATGTACTAATGCAGTGTAAATATGTGTATAAATATAGGAATTGGTATATTTTTAATGTTGTTTTTAATAATAATCTTGATTTTTAAGTTTTCATTCTGTAACTTTGATAACTTCTGGAACTCTACTTTTGTAATTACTCCCACAAATGAGCTCTCAGGTCTGCCTCATGAACCATTAAGTATGTTGAAATTCAAAATACAAAAATAACTTAGTCAGAATTGTCATTTGTCAGATATTATAATTATATTTTTTTCCAGGTGGTTTAAAAGCTGGTGTTTTTGGGGCTGCTGGCTTTGCTGCCTTCTCCACTGTAATTGACTACTACATGCATCAACGTGGCTCATAAACATTATTATAATTTATTTCGTATGTTATGTTATTGTTAGACATTAAATATAAAGAAAAAACACAATTCAACTTTTCTTTTTATTTATGGCATATTATAGAATATTTCCATTTTATTATTTATCGTATATTAATATACCTACTTCTAATAAATATATTTTTATTTCATTGTGTATAAAACAACAAAAAATGAAATATTAAAATAACCAAAAATCAAATTGACATTCCACTATTCTTCTCAATTTATTTCTTGAATCTCTATTTTCATTTATCTATTTAAATTGTGTTAAGCTGTTAAGTTTATGAAACTTTATGGCTTTTAGGCGTGCCAGCTGAAAACAGTTTAATTTGTCAATATTAGGTAGAATGGAGAATAAAGTTAGGAAATTAATTTTACGTATAGATAAAAAAATATATTACGTATATATATGTATTACGTACAGATAAAAAAATATATTTAAAATAACTTCTTAATTTGATACTAAATATTTTAAATACAATTGAAAATTTATGTCTAAAATTATTGATACGTGATAACATTTAAAAGAATAGGAAACAAACTTTATTTATATAAAATAAATATATATTATTTTGTATACTAGCAACATTAGTATACACAACAAAAAAAATAACGACCGAAAACGGATAAACGCCAACGTTGAGCGTGCGATTGATTTTTTACTTATATTTCTATAAAAATGTATTGATACATATAATTTCTCTTTTAAATATTGTCGAATATTTTATAAGGTATTAGAAGACGTATATACATTTATAGTGCGATTTAAATTATATTTAAAATGAAGGATCCCTTTGTGACCGACTCCGGTATCGATTCTCCAACACGAGAAAGTTTCAGGAATATCGAAGGCTGTTATAATAGAAATATTTTTAAAGGCAAATCTTTTGCTAATTCACGCCGTGCCTTACAGTCTGGGGCTGAGAAGATATCGAGGACGTTTAAAAGTGTTAGAAATACGTTCGGCAATTTGTCGCAGGTAAAAACACTTTCTATTGTATTGAACATTTTTTTGTTAATATAATTTGTCTCTTATCATTTATACACCAAATAAATTCTTTAAATTTCTATTTATATAAGCCGTCACTTCTATTTATTAGTTTGAATTTAATAGTTGTATATATAGCATTTCAGGCTAGGTGGCCGACGCAGACATCGGCTAACGGAAGCTAGCTCACCGTGCAGAGTGGTTCCAACAACACCTGTGACTAAGAAAAAGCCGGTAAAATATTAACTATTACTACCATATCTTTTAGACTCAAAAAAAATAGTTGTAAAAATTTGTTACTATTTTATTTTGCGCAAAGATTATATTAAGAAAAAATAAGCATTAATAGTAATACCAATTCGTTTTGAAAAACTTTTTCTAAAAAAACTTACCAAAATTTTCTAATAAAAAAAAATCTAAATAAAGTATAGCAATAAAGTTTTAATTGACTACTCTAGCTTCTTTTGATCTATTGATAATATACATTAGCTGTTTGATTATTTAAATTCTTAAGCTTTTCCATTCAAATATTTTGCGGAACTTTTACTCATTTATATTTCATTTTATGAATGGACTCCCATATCTGGAATCTAGATTTTAAATATAATAATGATTACACTATATTTATTTTAAATATATTAAAAGGCTTCAATTTAAGAGATTATTTCACATATTAAAAATATTATTTATAAATATTTCAGCTACTAGGCAGAAGTCCAACTAAACTCTACAGTCCATTCGGTATAGAGACACCACACAGCCGTGATTTCAGAATGTCTCCTTATATGCCTGATACTCCCGATCATGGGTAAATATTTTTAAAGTTTATATATTTTTATTTACCTACCTTGCAGTGGAAATCTACCGTTAATAAATGTCACTCCTCATGTTCCTCTAAATTTTCGGGACATGTTAAGTGGTGGATCTTAAAGCCAATGCCTTGCTTTGTCTTGTTACCAGAACCCTTTTTCTGGTAAATAATTAGATAATTCCCTCAAGTGGGCCGCAAACTCACAAGCAACACTTTACCAGTCATCCACTATGCCACAATTAAAGTATTTTTTTTAAGTAATGTGTACTTTTTTATTTTGTTTTATTTTTCAATTAATGTCTAACTATAGAATTGTGGGCATCTAGTTGTAGATATATTCTCTGCATTCTGCCTCAATTTGAGACAGTATGATCTGTAGTGGAACTCGATACAGTACTTTATCAGAGCTGCAAAACGAAAATAATAACAATGATATTTTTAATAAAATTAATTACTATCTGGTGGGAATCGAACCATCTATTTTCAGTTCACAGCTTGCCGCGCCGGCCTCTATTTTTTATTTTCCTACTTTTTTCTAACTATAATTAGGGGACATATTTTTTTAATACATTTCAATATGTTCTTTTCAGACTATCTCCTAAACGTCGTAAGGGTGTGACGCATTCTTGGCACATTTTGGCCAAAAAGCGGCCGAGAGCACTTTTCCCGTGAACTTCTATGAAATGTACATGATATTGTATGTTCTTATCCCACCGCTTATTTATAAGTAATATTTAGCTTCCTTTAAACAATTACTTTGATTTCACAGTTGGTCTTAAAAAAGGTTAGTATTATAATCAAAAAAAAAATTGTCAAATAATTATTTAAAAATTTAAAATATTTTTAAATCCCTTTAAATCCCTATTTGGTTATAGTGTATTATATTATTTTTATAATTTATTAACATATTGAATTTTACATTTTTAGTAAAACCTGCTTCACACAGTTTTTCGCATATATATAGACAGGTTAGGCAGAGTTAAGACACTCTGTTCCCACATGCACCGCGCAATTTATGAGACATTGCGGAACTCAACGTCGCCCAACTGAAGTGTGTGAAATCAAAGTAAATTGTTCCAATAGTATTATTTTATGTGGTGCTATGGAGTTACTTGAGCGCTTCTCAAATTAAGCTTGTACGAACGGACTGATCCACAATTTTAATACATATTTATAACTTAATTATTTATCCCATAATTTAGAAACAAACAAATAATATAACATTATTACGACTAAAGTAATTACTCGAATATTTCCTCTTTATTTTTTTAAATTTGTAAGACTATTTTAAAAATTAAACTTGTATAACATGTATATTTAAAAAATTTCATAACTGGATTCAAGGCTGCACTATTTTCGAGTATTTATTATTACACCATGCTCTATATTTAGTTAATTAAGCTGGAAACTAGACAAATTTGTATCTTCTTAATTGCAAATTCCTTCAAATGAAATGAAACAATATTTCATTTATATATCAGATGCTTACTTACTTGCTTACTCATATCAGATGCTTACTTTCATAATTAATTCTTATAAATCTGTCCAAAGTCGTAGGTAAGTGGGAATATAATCAGCAGCTATTTAATGACTTCTTAAACATCTCATTGTTTTTTTGTATATATTTAAAACTATTAGTCTGTTGAAGGACTTATACTGAACTAAATATTTTAAATAAAACTCTTAAATTGGATTAATCACATATATTTTTAATTTCTTTTTCTAAAATATATGCAAAAAAATCCAATTAAACAATTGCATTAAAAATGTGTTTCAAAAAAATTACTATAAATAATTAATAAACACAGATAAAAATATTTTTATTGATATTTCTCATTGAAACTGCCAACTAACGCACAGTATTTAAATATATTATACAATATTATGTAAATTATAAGTAATTAAGTGCATATCCAGTATTAAATACGCCAAAATGTTTTGCTTTTTACTATTTATATAAGCTTCTTGTGACAATATTATATAGGCAGTCTTTTAAAATTATGTGTTATCATATGTGAAATGTGAATGTATGAGGAAGTGTTTTGTACGGATCTCAAAGTGTTTACTGAAAATTAAAAATGTAATTTTGGTGATGCTTCAATTTATTAAAATAAGTACATAAATTGAAAAAAGTTTAATTAACTATCAAAAGGGTTTCTTTTTATATCATGGCAGACAAAATTTGTTATTTTATTTTATAATAATATTTAAGGGTGATTGTGACGAGGCCCAGTATTGCATTCAACTAGATAATGAAAACAAGCACCTATAATATTAATAATTTTAAAATATTCTAGTTTTACTTAGCAAGCATTTTGTGTTCTCGGAATTATTTCTTTAACAATTTAAGTGGTAACTATTTTGAAGGATATTTTGTACACAAAAATACTTTTTTCTTCTTTTTTATTATATAAAAGTTGCCAAGCCAAGTTTTAATAAGACTTGTGCATGAAAGGTTCTGATATACCAAAATACCGCTATTATATTTCGGCAGCAAAAACACTTTATTTTTCACAATGACAATAACAAAATATTTGCTTTTTTTTGAAAATACAGACTATAATTATCTCGCTCAAACCAATTTCCGTTTAAATTCTTTATATATATATGGTTAAAATGAAAAATGTTTGATTTTATCTTGTACAGATATATATTCTAAGGACGTTCATAACTTCACTTAATAAGTAGTATAAAAAAGATTAAAAACATATATCCACTAGTACTCATTCAAACTCAACAGTTAAGTTTCATTTTTAAATAACTTCAATGAACTAGTACACCTTATAAAAAAATATCTTCTTATAATGTTAAAAATGTTCCTCTTTGTACCAAGTGTGCTTTTTTAACTCCTAACTTTTATTTAAATATGTTTTAAAATATCATAAGAAAGACTGAATGTCTATATTTACCTTTAGGTATGAATTTTATGAAGTATAGCCAAGTGTTTTATATTTATAAAAATGTTAATTATTTTACATATTAAACATTTTCATTTACGTGTAACATTTTAAGAGAGTTTTTTGTCATTTTAACAGATAATTTATTGGTAGAAATTGGGTACTTTTTCTTTTTTTTTAACTCGCAATTCAAAATATTTTTATTTTACTTATAAACTAAAAAAATATTACGTAATAATAATAGTTTATAATATTAAATTGTGTAAAAACATATTTAAAAACATCGTTTAACTTGTATTTTTTATCTATTTCCGTCCTTAGCGTGTTTTGTTAAAATCAAAATTATACTTTAAAAGTTTACCATCTTTCTACCTTTAAATTAAATATTTATAAACATTTTATCTATATATATCTATAATAACATAATATCTTTATATAAATGTATTTATAACATCTGTATTTTCAAGCTATGCTTAGTGTATCGTGTATAATGGCTAATTTATATTGAATAAACTTTTTTACAATCAAAAGTTTAATTTTTACTTTGTGTAATAAGGTGTTAAGCTGGCAGATCTATTTAATAAGAAAAAAAATGTTCTTTTAATATAAAATATACTTTTATGATTAGAGGTCGACAAAATAGGAAAGTATATTATTAAATGTAGCGGCGGTTGGGGTTCGATACCGCTTAGGGGAATGATTTCACATTTTTATTTCCTCGATAAAAAATTGGCGTAGAATTCCACCAAACAAGCAATATGTATATATAAAACATTGGATGATGAAGGAGTAGTATTTTAATCTTAAGCTCCTGCTTATAGGATTCAGTGTGAAACTACTAAGTCATGCTGCACAAACACAGTTGAAAACAGAGTTATCTTAATACTAAATTAAGAAAAACCAAATAAATATGAAAATCAAATACTTTTATTTCTTATAAATCTAATAATAATGATAATTTCAACATCTATGCAACAGCTGCTGAAAGCAAGTCAGTAAAAAAAAAACACTTTCGGTCAAAATTAAGAAAAAAAATCAACATACTTTTTTAATGTCATATTTGTTTAGTATTCAATTTAGGATTTTATTGCAAATATTAAACAAATTTTCAAGCGAGTTAAATATACATATAATATATATTACTTAATTGACATATAATTTATAATATTTAATTGTAATTATATAGATGCCTATTTAATTATTGTGTTCCCTATAAAATATCTATACTTGATATAATAAAGCTGAAGAATGTTTGACTGAACGCACAAAATCTCAGGAACTACTTGTTCACGTTGAGAAATTATTTTAGTGTTGTATAGTCCGTTTATCGAGGGGGGTCTATGAACATTTACATTGTTTTTTCTATACACAACTCAATTATTTAAATTCTCAATTTGTATAAACTTAAATAAGGTAAATATGAAAATACTATTATATTATTTTTTTTACTGGCAGACCCTGGTAATAGCCGGGATTAATGCCAGGAAGAAGAAGAAGGTATAGATACTAAGTATAAATATAGTTTATGTATTACATAAAATTTGTAAAGTCCATCGTGGCAAAGGCACAAGCGACGGTGTGGTTAGGTTGTGGGTTCGTTTTCCACTTGAGGAAATTAATTATTAATATTTTAATTTCTTTGGTAACATGGCAAAGCGCAGCGTTGAGTTCCCCCACTTTAAAGTGGGGATCCGAGTGTTAAGTAGCCCTAGGTTCCCTCTGCCTACCCTTACATGTATAAAAGTGTATCAGCTCAACATAAGAAACAAACAATAAAAAATATAAGTAATTAAATAGGCTTCCTATATTATTCCAGCTAATATGTATATAAAAATATAATTGAGAAAAAACTGCTATTTAACAGTTAAAGTAACATTTTAATAAATATAAGTATTTTTGTTATCCTATATAATATAAAGTTAGGTCACTTTTCAGAAGTCTAAAAATTTTGTAGAAACTTCGTTTCACCGATCAACAGTTGTTTATAATATCTTAATACTTAAAATCAACTGTACACTTACTAGTTTTAGTCTTCAATTATTAAAAATACGTGGGTCCAAATAACCTTGGAAATTTCTGAAAAAAAAAAACGAAAATTGAGTTTTTATTACAGATTTTGTCCAAAATTTAAGTATAAGAGTACATGTTTTTATTCAAGTGTTAATTGGGACGTCGAGTATTGTGACAGTTCTGAGCTGTAATTGCGACGGTTGTGGATTAGACTACCATTAGGGGAATGAAATATTTCGTCAAGAACAGGACACTCGGTTATCTCCTCGCACTAGAGACATCTCGTATTGAAAGGCGAAAATTAACGCCGAGCCCTGTCGTTTTTGAGATGCAAACTGAAAAATAAAATAAAGCCTTTCGATGCATTAACAGACTTAGAAATAAAAATCTATCTCTATCTTAATTCAATACTTTCTCAATATTTTGAAGTATATCTTCCCCTCGTTAGTTACTTTTGTTCAACTTATTGCTACAAAAACATTTTCTGAAACTTTAGTTTTTTAATGTACAAATATTGTCTTTACAATAATGTCATTAAAACACGAAAGGAATCCATATTAATGAAAAAAA
>FASU01022663.1:0-10152 GCA_001486225.1 Heliconius pardalinus sergestus
CGGTGGATGTACCAGTAATATTTATTTTATTTATTTATGATTTGTTTGTATGTCACATATTACAACGCACAAACACTGGTAATAGCTAGATATTGTAGTATTGTATTGTTTTTTTTATGTTATTCATAAAGTATGCTAATATAAATGTAGTATTTACCTTCACGCCGTATCCCGCGCATAGCAGGGGGACAGAGAGAACCTGGGAACCTAGTGTTAAGTGTTAAGACACTTCGTTTCGATATTACGACACTTTCGTTCCCGATTTCTGGAGTTCTGTATTGAGTGGCGGAACTTAACTCCGTGCATTGCTTCGTCACGGAGCGAGGAAATTAAAAAATAATAATATTTAATTCCCTCAAATGAGAATCGGAACCATTTCAACCTGTCGCATTGACAGTTGCACGCTCGTGTTCCTCTGACTGGAGAAATAATGACAAAAACATTTATTACAATAACATTTAAACAATGATGAAAACATTTATTACAATCATACATGCTATAAGTTCACATAATAGCTGATTTTATAACCACAGTGTTACTCATTTAAATAATCAGTGAATCTAATTATGTATAAATAATTGAAATATTTTTTTATACAACTACAATAAAATTTCATTCTCACTTTATGGAATATCTGTAATATACCTAGTCTTCTGTGTTAAAGTTAATTTATAAAAAGATCAGTTAAAATTTGTAACTCTTAAATAATCTTAATACCTTTAATCATTTTTAACAGGAATTAGGAAGAGCATGAATAAAATTTTACATCATCTGAAGCTAAAATAAGCTTTTTTTTGTATTTCCGCACTCTTTGTCTTTTGCGGGGCCACGTTTTGTCTACGGCTTCGCCTTTCCGTAACGACCATGGCCGTATACTGTCTGAATAAACACAAGCGTAACTTCGTGATTTATTGCTCATAACACTATCGAATAGATCTTTTTATGGACGTTGGATAAGGTAGTTTTTGTGATCAAACATATTTAATGTTTCTTACTTGTATATGTTTTATAGGTTTTATTTTGACTTATCCCCATGTAAACTATACACTTTTTTTTCCTATTTTTAAAATTATTTGAAAAAAAAAACTTTTATTTTTAATATAGAACGAAAAAAATATATTTAAAATGTCATCTCAATAAGATAAATTCTCATAGCCTGACCTACAAAACGCACACGATCACCTGTAATGCGCGAGCGCAGGTATCCACACACACACAGAGACGCTTGAACTATAATATTATGTATCTACATATGTATATGTGTAGCATGTTTGTTGATACCATCTTAATTACGTAACATGGTTTATTTAGTTTATTTATAAACTAACTTCTAGTGTGAATTTGTAAACGACTTAAAGATTTATTGTTATTTAAAAATTCCAAAGTTGCAAAAGTCATATAATTTTCATTATGTATTACTTATCTATTTATTTTTTGGTCTATAAGTGCATAAAAATCTTATTTATCCTAAAAAAATAATGAAAAGAGCGACCCAAAAACGACAACGACGAAGAAAAGTCACTTCGAGCTTATAATGCGCCTCTTGACTGTGCAGGCGAAGCCCTATTTAAAAACTAGTATTGTAATAATTCTTTAGTAAGTATACCTACGGCAGTGTGCGGGGGCGTCTTTCTCCGGACGCCGTTCATAAAGGGCGCCAAATAGTCCGCAAAACTATTTAAGCATACATATTAAATTATATTGTGTTCGCATGGGGGGCGTTGTAAAAGTATTTTGCCATGGGCGCGAGCAAAGCTCCCTACGCCACTGATCTACGGCAACTAAAGCACTTTAGTACATTTGTAAAGACCACACCAGTGTCATTCCAAACTTAAAGAAGACAAACACTTATTCAGAAAACGTCTAAAAATTTTAACATAGCGGGATTCGAACCCGCGTCTTTTGGAGACACTTCCGTTCGCCATTTTCTGCTGAATTCTGGAGGCATAGTGTGTTTAGTGGCAGAATTCAACGCCGCGAAAGCGAAACCTCACCTCATCACAATACGCGATGTCTCGAGTAAAAGTGCCTTCTGCATCCGGTTCACTATTCTCATGGGCTAGGTCCAAATATTTTCTTAATTTTTCGATAAATTATTATTAACCAAAATGCATATTGTCCTTTGTCGAGCCAAGTTCGATAAACGTTTAAGTTTTGTAAGCCTTCCATATTATAATTAAGTATAATATTGGTGGTGTTTTGGTGGTTTATAATTATTATTGTTTCATTATGATTAATAAATGAATGGAAAAATAATGATTAATAAAAATTAAAGATTTAAGACTTTGTCTATTGTCAAAAAATCGAATTGTATTTCTGAACGCAGCGCATATGTCAATAATTTATTTATTGTATAGAAGGTAGAGTTTTTGGTACCTATTTCAATAATTACCATTTTCAATATTTTCCACTCTTGTAAGCTAATTCATTGTTGAAATAAACTTATGCAAGTTATTACACATAGATGAAACGAATGCAGAATTTCTTTGTGTATTTTTTGTTAATTTTCTAATCAATAATATCATCAATTAATCATTTGTAAAATGCATTTTTCGTCTCCTATTTGTTAATAAAATGTAATTTCATTGTGGTTCACGTAAAGAACACAATATATTTTTACTATTAGATAGGGACATAGAACCAATATGGAAAGTTATTATTACTTAATTAAAATAATTTTAAGGCTTAATTTTCAAAGACTACACACTTTAGCTATAGTGAATTATATTATTATGCCATAATATGGACCGTAGAGTGTGGAGATTACATTTATCAACTGGCAACACTAGTGCGTTGGTTGGCTGGTAGCCGCTGACGAATTTCTTTGCTTGACTAGAGCATTCTAGATTCTGAATAGATATAACAAAACTTAGCCAAATTAGGTTTAAATATTATTTGTTAATGATAGGCAGGACCTAAATAATTAAACATGGAGAACGATATATTGGATTCGCTTAACGACTTGGGGTAAGTTAATTTTTAGGTTATCATATACTTGTAAAATTACTATAAATATAAATGTTATAATTTAGGAAAATGTATTTGGCTTGTTTTATGAAGATATATGAAAATAAATGACATTCCAATTTTGTATAAATAATATTGAAGCATAAAAATGAAAATGGTCTCCAAAATTTATATACGATATATATATACCGGCTCTATATAATGTTATCATCATTGATAATATTTACATTAACTTAATAATATTTTTCTTACATAATTTTTGCTGTTATTGATTTTAAATAAAAATTCAATAACTTTTTTATTGTTTTTACTTAAATGTTTACTTTACTGCATAAATTTATAAGAATGTAATACATTTTCATGGATTTTATCTACTTTTGTCATTTTTATATTGTTATGCTAAAAACTAATGCTTCATTCTTCATTATCATAGGAAAAAAATCAATATGCATGTCACAGCATATAAAGGTGTGACATGGCAGAAGTTGTATTTTTCCTAACATATGTTAACATTTTTAATGATTATTTTATTTAATGATTTTATTTAATATATATAATTAAAATTGAAGGTTTTGTTTATTTAAATAAAAATGTGTAATAGTGCACAATACTACTACTATTTATAATTTATCATTAATTAATGTAAAATGTCCTTTTTTATGTAGATATAACATAGTAAAACTTAATATATCAAAATATTTCTTTTTTACATTTAAAATCAGGCCAAAGTTATAAATAAATTGTTTTTAAAAATAAGTTTATCATCATTTTCCAATTTTGGTCCTATTGGTGTATTATCAATGTTTGCAATCTTAGTAAAACTTCGCTGCAATAAAATATAATTAAAATAATTGAAGCTAACTCAGTGTAGAAGGATAGTGTCTGATTGCAAACATGAATTCTTTATTTGGGTGAATGAATGTATATATTATTTTAATTTCTCTGCCACCACATAACATTCAATGTCTTGAAAATAGAGTAGTGTGTACAGAGTTTTTTATACTTGGTACTTGGTTCCCTCTTCACATCCTGTTATATGTAGGACACATAGCAAAAATATTAATAGTAATCTTTCCTTTATTTCAGTTATGAAGGACCTCTATCAGATGATGTTGCCTTTGCTAAAGCTCTTGATGGAGGCCCAAAATCTCTAGAGTATACAAAACTAGTCCACATTTTAGCAGAAGAAATCAAACAATTATGTAGTTTAGAAGAAACTGTCAATATGATGAATGATCCAGATGAATCTAGCTCATTCTTATTAGAATTGAGTTCTTTTTTGAAAGAACTTGGATGCCCTTATAAGAAATTGATAACTGGTAGGTTTTTTTATTGTATTATTCCACATAGTTCATCTGTCCCCTTTTTGTTATTTATTATATTTTTTTCCTTTTTCTATTTACTTTCTCATTCTCAAATTTACTTTCAACAACCAATGCCATGAGAATTATCAGGAAAGTAGGGAATGAGGTAACTTAACACTAAATTTACTCTGGCTACCTTGCTGTATGTGATTTAAAGCAAATTATGAAGTTGAAAAAAATAATAATAAAACAGCCAGAAAAAGTAAGAATATCTCTATGAAGTGTAAAAAAATATTTATATTTAATGTTTTATTCAGGTCACATGTCATCTCGGCTCCAAAGTAAAGAAGATAAAATACTATTATTAGATTATTTAGTATCTGAACTAATGGCTGCTAGAATGGTCAGCGTGGACTGTCCCAATGATAAGAAAGCTGGCATGGAAATAGTTATGGTATGATTTTTAGTTACAAATTGTGTTATAAATTTTTATCTCATGTAAAAAAAGTTGTACGCCTTCTGTGTTCAGCGGAATAGCGTTTAACCTTAAACATGTTGTGTGTTCGATTTCCACTTGGTAAAATTTTTATGCCTTTTATTTTATTTTTTAGCAAGAATCTCCAACTGCAAAGGATCTAAAAGATATATTAATAACATTGAAATTTAATAAGCCTCCACCAAATATTACACCAGAAATGTTGTTTTCCAAATTGGAAGCCAAACTTAAAGATACTATACAGAAAGAAGGTAATTTATTATTAGAATTTTTAATAATCTGTATGTGGTGATTGTGGATTTGATTCCTATTTGGAAGAATTATTTTCATTTCCTTGCTCTAAAGCTAAAAAAATAATATTATGTAAATGATTGAGTAAACAGAAATCTGGGAAAAGTAGTATCTTAACACTGATACTAGGTTCCCTGTGCATACCCTCTATATAAGGGATAAAGTTTGAAGCTAAAAAAAATTTTTTTCTTATAGGAGAAGAATTAGTAGGTAAACCTTTATATAATAAATCATTATCGGATAAGGAATGGAAGCAATTAGATACAGCTTTCACAGAAATGTATGAAGAATACAGATTGAGACGAGAAACATTAATAACAAGATTGGAGTGTACCATACAGAGTTTTGAGGTAATATATACATAGATTTTTTAAATATTTTTTTTGAATATCTGAACATTGTGGATTTGATTCTTAATGAATATTTATTTCTTTATTGTATTGCAAGAAATTGTGACGTACAGTTCTGTCTGTTAACACACAATATCTTAAGAAAGTTTTTACGTTTTTAATATCCCAATATATAACGTTAATATTTTTTATATATTTATTATTTTTAAATTGTTCTCATATTGTAATTTATACCTATTTTTAAAATTACTTATACATGTATTTCAATTTAGAAAGAAGTTTCTCATTTTGGATAACTAAAATTGATTGACAAATCACATTTTTATTATTTCAGTGGTCAGACAGATTAAAAGCCAAAAAGGATCACATCCAATCAACATACCGTCCGAAAAGGGAAAATTTAAAAGTGAAACCCAATGTTAAATTCTCAGATTTCCTAGCAGCAAGAACTTCGTTGTTGCAAATAGAGAAAACCTCTAGTGCCAGCGTTAGGAAGAACACTCAGAGTGAAGTCAATAAAGTTATTATTGGACGGGTAAGTAGAAAGAAATATTATATTGTAATGTAGATTTTGCAAGGCTGTGCAATAATATTGAAGTCTTTAAATATTAGTTTAGATAATATACAAAATAAATATGGTTCCAGGTACCCGACAGAGGTGGTCGTCCAAATGAACAACAACCACCACCACCGGAGATGCCGTCATGGCAACAAAGAACAGCACCGCAGGTATTTAATAGATTTTAAAAATCTAGAGGCACAGCGTGTGGACGCTAATTCGATGGTTTTAGGTTCGATTCCCATTCGAGGAAATGAGCCATTTAATATTTGGTGGTGTTGAATTCCAGCACTTAATACTTTGGTTCTTAAAAAGTATTTCCTTTTCAAGTCCGTTTTGTTTTACAAGTGTGGAAAAATACTTAAAAAATTACAAATTCTCTTGCCAAATGTTAATCATAAACAATTGCTTAGATAATTATCTTTAGATAGGGAGATTTATAAAAATCTCCATACAGATATGATAATAAGATGAATAAATTGTAGCAAGCTTATCCGAATTTCGATGTAGCTTCATGAGAATATATAGCTTGCTCAAATGCAGATGAAATAGTTCAAATCTTGCCATATAAAATTTTTATGCTATATATATATATGATTTGACGTTTTGTCTTCCTATATAAAGATTTATTAAATAGGTAATTTAATAGTAAATTGATTTTGACACTTTGTGTGACTCAATAAATGAGTGTACATAAAATATAGCATTATTTTAATAAAAAAAAATCAAATGTATTTTTCTTTCCTTAGGGTGTAACACTTTAAAAATGTTAAAAATATTTCTTTTCCAGGGTGGCCGTGGCGGTGGTCGTGGAGGTGGTGGTGGCGGTGGTCCTCAACGCGGTGGTAGTGCTGGTGGTCAGCAGAGAGGTGGTAGAGGCGGTGGAAGAGTCCAAGGAGGATATAACCAAGGTTCCAGTGATCAGAGGTACGGTATATATTGTACTAAACTGTACGCGTCTTCGTTGGCTTGTACTAACGGTTTTTTATTTATTCTAATTAAAGTATATTTAGGGAAAAAATATTGCTTATCTTTGTTTGTTTTGTTCTAAGCACATTTGTCGTATTTAATAGTACAATTAACAAATAGTATGGACAAATTTCAATGTTTTTTATATAGTTTTGTTTATGTTTATTATTTAATACTCCTCTGGTGTTGCAAGGTGGTCGTGGGAGGCGGTGATCACTTACCATCAGGTGACACGTACGCTCGTTCATCTTCCTTTTTTTCATAAAAAAATATTATAAATAATTTTTTTTTCAGACCTCAATCAAGTCAACCAAATAACAATTCACGTAACTATCAAACCTACGAGGTACCGCCGGGTGGTTACAACCAAAACCAAAATCAAAGTTACAACCACAATCAAAACCAGGGTTACGACAATCGTGGTTACAACCAGAACCAGGGCTATAACAGTCAAGGCTATAACCAGAGTTATAACCAGGGCTATGAAAGCGCTGGTGGCTATAATCAGGGGTATTCAAATAATCAAGGTTAGTTTTTATGTTTTGTTGTACAAAATGATTATTATACACATAATTTTAACTTTCATTTTACCAAAATTTTGGTCCAAAATTACATATATCTAATATAAGAGTAGGGTAGATGTCTTATCTAGTTACTATTTTTTTTCAGGTGGCGGTTATCAAAAAGGTTATCAGACTAGCCAAGGTTATCAGTCGCAAAGATATCAAAACGAACACGACGATAGAGACCGGAGAGGCGGCCGTGGAGGTTACCGGGGAAGACGTTGACAAACACTTATACACAAAAACACTGATACTGAAATACAGACAAACATAAATACTGATATACAGACAGATATAGATACAAGTAATATACAGATATTTGCTAATACATCTACATATATATCTATTAATAATAACAATACGAATGTATCTATACATGCAGGCAGATATACACAAGATAGCATATATACAACTGCTATAACTAATATTACAAAACCTACATATACATACATATCTACAAAACCTAATACAGCCATAACAACAAATACTACAACGCCTTTAAATGTATCTACTACAAATTCAAATACATCTTTACATATAAATATGTATACTGATACTACTACAAAACCTATAAATACACCAACACATTTAAATAATAATACATTTATAAATACACCAATAGATAAGTCTTCAGACTTAAATATAGATGCAAATATATCTAAAGACATAAATATACCTATAAATACTTCTTCAAATACTTCTCCAATATGTACTATTAATAATACATCTACAAACTCAAATACACCTACAAATACAAATACATCAACAAATACTAACAAATCCACACATAGAAACACATATACACACAGAAATACATTTACACGACCACGAATATTTCAATCACTATACCAGTCATACACATACAGATATACATCAATGCGAACACAAATACACACAAACTCACAAATAATTAGAAGTGTAATGACATTATAGCATTCGTTTTTTATGAACAGGTTTCTGGGACCTCGTCGAAGGTTTCGGCCGTTCTAAAAAATGTTTTCTTTTAACTATATGTGAGTTTAAAATTATTTGTTTTATATTATTTAAATGTATTTAGAGAATGGTTGGTACAACAATATTTTTAAATAATTAATCTATGTAATATGTATTTAATGTATACATTTTACTCACTTTTGAAATCACAGACAGGCATTTCAACTTTATTTATATGTATAGAAAGAAAAACAATAAAATTATTTGGTAATTTAATAAAAAAAATTGCTTGATTTATAAAATTAATATATTAAGCTTTTCAATAGATAAAATGTTAGTAAACGGTCAATATCCATTGTTTTTTTATCAAAAATATATAACAAAAATATTTTAAACAGATTGGATGTTTCAGAAAAAGAAAACAATATTATAATTGAATTATTATTTATTAACTATTTATTGATAATTCTATAGTGAGAAAACTCACTTGATTTACAAGATGTTTAGGGTGGACTTTTTATCGACGAGAATAATAGTAAAAAAAAAGTTAATAAATTATTTAAAAAGAAATAAAAAATATCAGTTTCAAAATTATATACATGTAATATGTTTATTAATATTTGTTTTTCCAATTAACTAAAATACTTTAGTGTTAAATATTAATGAGAAATAACGAATCTGTAATCTTCCACTTGTGTAAGGTTTTAGTCTAAATAATAAATTATTAAAAAAAGAAACGCAAATTTCATTTAATGTATGTATAATTTGATTTTCAGTTTCTCAATAATTATTCAGTAATATAATCTTTATATTTAAACTTTTATTTGTATTAAGTATTAATAACATCTCATTTTTTTATTATCAAATGAACGTTAGCAATAAAAAAATTGATATAATAAAATGCTAGTACATTGTATTTACATAGTTATATACAATTATGAATAATTTATAGCCTTATGTAATAGGTCTTGTAGGCATTTGAAGATCAAATCAATGTATTTGTAGTATTTTCATACAAGTAATACTTAAAAGTTAGAATTTAAATTTCAATACATTGTATCTGTTTAAGTTAAGACTGATTGATTTTTATTAAGTAATTGAAATACTTAACAAATTGCTTTGTAATTGAATAAACGTGTTTTACTTATTTTTGTTTTATTTTTAAAGAATTCTAAAAGGTGGTTCTCAGTACTAAAACTTATTTGAATGAATAAGTTTTAGTACATAAAAATTTTGCCATTTCGCCGTTACGTAAAAAAATCATATACATATAAAAAGATTTTTTTAATAATTAAACATTATTTATTACACAAAAATAATAATTAAAGATCTTCAGTACTCCATTTATAAGCTTCTTCCTCTTGAGCTTTTCTTTTACTTTTGTTTTCAAAGAATTTTTTCTCATATCCATTCGACCTGTCGACTCCATCCCATCTGTAGCCTGGTTTAATATTGAACCTATTCGGGGGAAAATTACCTTTGTACGTTGGTTTTTCTGAAACAAAAAGGTTTTAATTACAACTTTGGCGGAATTCAACGCCGCGGAATTGACAGTAACTCTTTCCGCACTGTGTTAAGTACGTCGAGTATTAACGTTTTGTTTATTTCACATTTGGCGGAAGTCAACGCGGGGAATTGAAAATAACTCGGTTCCACTGCGTTAAGTATGGCTAGTATTTTTAGCAGGTAATTAAGTTCAGAAACATTAACAGATGTTATA
>FASU01022674.1:0-12179 GCA_001486225.1 Heliconius pardalinus sergestus
CTTGTGCCGCTGCGCCACGACGATTTAATCTTAATCATGAATTAATGAATGAAATGTAAACTTTATGTAAACCATAAACTAATGATGCAATGGAGTGTAACAGAGTGAACAGTGAAGAAATAAATAAAAAATACGCATATATTAATTTATTAAACTAACCTGCAAACAAGCCATAGCCGCCACTGCATTAACCACTCTTCGACCAACTATCGACAAATTCTTCTTCCTCGCTATAGCCCACAATGAGCCAATCGTTAATAAAGTGGTCGTACCCAGAATACGATGGTCAAATTGTACTGTAGTTGGGTTCTCGGTGAAATTACATGTGGCGGGCGAGAACGCTAAAATATCGTCTGGTATCCAATTATCACCCATTTTGGGAAACGAATTATAGACTAAGCCCGCGTCTAGACCCGCTACGAACGCACCTACAATACAAAAATTGTATTTTAAGTTCATCAAGCCGTAAAAAAGGCGAAAAATAACCTGTAGAAATATGGTTTAACCCATTTAAAAAAAAATGCTGACTAAAATCTAATACTAACCTGAAACAGCCGTCAAAAACACTAACGCTTTAGCACTATGAGCTAAAATAGTGACATTTTTCAATTCCTTCACTTTGCTTAGTGTAGCTTTAATGGGGAAAGGGCGGAGCACCCTTAGGGCTCCGGCTATAAGCCCCGAATATAAAATAAACGCTAAACTAAGATGGGCAGCTAATCTGTACTGAGACACCCGCGGTACATCAGAGGGCCCTTGGAAACGATCCTCTAACCCTGATTTTACCATGTACCAACCCATTAGACCCTGAAATTAAATTATCTAATTAAAGGATTAGAATGACTTCAAACTTGGTCAAAAAGGATAATTTTTATTTATATGTTAAACTAAATTTTAAAAAATATATAAAATCTAGTTAGAGCACTCTGTAACAGCACATCGCTTTTTAAAGCACATAGCTAATCTAACATCAAACTTTATGTCCCTCCAGAAGAGTAAAATAAAGAGATATAGTCGAGTGTTAATCGAACCCACAATCATTGCACGCAATCAGGCATTCTACTACTGCACCATAGCGACATTTTATGCGTAGGTAATACACCATTTTTTTCCATCTGAAACTTTGTGAGTTTAAGTCACTCTCAGGGTAAAATGTTATTTGCTCATCTACTTAAAGAAGATGCATAAATTATCGTCACTGGACAAGCAAAAACCGTTGTTAAAAAACCTAATAATATGGGAATTACTTACTCTACACCCGCTAACCTTACGAAAAAATATAAATATTTAAAATGAACAGCTTACCTGTGCAGCAACCAAAGCACAGTATACCGCAACTCTTCCTTTCATCCCTTTATCCAACCTCCCTCTGACCCAGAAGTATACCGCAGGTATAAACACCGCGGCCCCTATGGCGCGCCCCCACGACCGGTGCGCGAATTCCATGTACCAGATCCATTTGAACTCATTTAGGGTTATATCCTTGTTTTTACTAATAGAATAGGAGATAATAACATGTCAGTTTAAATAATATTGCTTTCTATATAATAGTTATAGCTTTAATCTATAAAATCATCGCAGATAAAAACATCACGAGCCTTATCAATCCCACTTAGTTTTTACTGAGAGAAGATTTGGTGGAAAATTCAACTACTACTCCTGATTTAGTAGGAAACAATCAAATGAAAAATTATTTTAAAGAGTTCAAAAATAAACACGCGGCGTTGAGTTCTGCCACTCAATACGCAATACCTCCAAAATTCAGCGGTAAGTATTAAACATTTTGGGAAACTCGACGTTTCGAAAACGCACGGTCATGGGTGACTTTCTTCCTAATTTCTTCTAATGAAGCTTCTAATTTTCCTGCTAATAAAGCTCTTTTTAATTTTTACGAGGATAGATTCAAATACTTTAGTTATAATTATCATACTTTTATTTATATAAATATATTTTTTTAATTAGGATTTTAATTTATACACAATGGTTATGGGTTTATTACTACGGGAAATATTAAAAAAAATCTCTATGTATTTGGACAAACTATTTTGTTCTTGTATTTTTTATTATAATATATGTACACTAAGCATATACTACAGTATTTCTTACAAACAAATATACGACAGTCAGGTATACATACAAAACATGAATGAATGAATGAAGTTTCTGACCGACTTTCGGTCATGGCAACAGCTTCAACTCCTCACATAAAAATCTAATATATCTACTCACTACTTATATTCGGGAAACTGTTGATACTTTTCGAATTCCGTTTGCCATTCCTCTTCTGTCCTTGGAAGTTTTTCTCCCAATAACTTCCATGTTACCATTGATAAGCCTGATTCAGTTAAACGTGTAACACCACCTTAAAGTTAATTTATAACTATTGTTATTAGAGTAAATACTATCTATGTTTTTGAATAAATTTAATTTTTAGTAAATTTTGAACTTTTTAAAGAAACTGCAACTGTGTTTAAAATTTGCATTAAATACAATGCAATTTTTTTGTTACAAATCAATCATTAAAAAAAATAGATACATTTGCACAAAAAAGTCTATTAAATTAGAAATAATTTAAATTATGTTTTGGACTTAAGACAATGTGCGGCATTAACTTTAGGTTGACACTGACTGTCTTGTCCTACTCTGGATACAGCATGACGTTAAAACTAAACTATTTTAATAATAAAATGTCTTATTTAACAGAAAAGCATTCCTTCGTCATTACTTATATTAAAAAAGGGTTGTAAAATAAAACAAAAATATTTTTTGATATATTTTTATTTATTTTACACCAAAATTAAGAAATTTACTTTAATCTACGAAACCATTTATAACTTAATTATCCTTTACATATATATAAACTAGTAATTATTTTTATCAGCTTCATTGTTAACCTATTGTTAACACTCTGTTCCCCACATCCCGCCGAATTTTTCGAGACATTGCGTGTTGAGTGGCGGAACTCAACGCCGGAATAAACTAGCAATAAAATTTGTAATTTGTTTAAAAAAAGTTGTAAAAGTTTCTTATACTGTCATATAAAGTACATAATGTACATGTTTATTGGAAAATTTTTAAAAAATATCAATTTATAAATTTTTGGAAGAAAAATATATAATAAATCATAAGTATATCACATTATTATAATTTTTAAGTTTATCATATCACATTATTTAGTTTAAAAAAATGCTCAAATTTATATTTCTAATTCATATAACTTTTTTGAATATTATTTTACTATCTTAATAATATTTATTATTTTATATTTATTTGAATATAAAATGTTACATCAATAAAATATGTTAAAGAAGAAAAAAACATTAACATTATAACTAATGATTATGCAATCAATTGTAATAGTGCATTTTATATTTCAATGTATTTTTTTTATATATCAAAGTTAGTTTTTAGTAGGCTTTTTCTTAAAAGATCATATTATATAACTTAAGTATAACTTAAAATTGTCTCACTAAAGTAATATTCTTAGTGGCCGACTACTGTGGATTCGATTTCCATTTTGGAGAATGAGTTATTTTCATTATAACTAACTTAATTAATTTTCTCTGGTGGAAAAACAAACTGCAGCATTATGTTTCACCAACACAACATACAACACTTCTTAATTTGAGTGGAAATTGGGAACAAAGTATCATAACACTGGGCTGACTACCTACTATTCTAATTCTTCATATTATTATGTTATATAATGTTCTTCATATTATTCAAATATACACATAATCTAGAAACTTATTGAATCTTTAGCCAAAAAATCTATTTTATTACCATTATAGAAAAATCAAACCTCATTTACTCCCATTAGTACTACTCAAAACAATATTAACAATATAGTAAATAGAATACAACAGTATCAAATAACCAGCTACCATACCTAGTACAACCGCGGCAAAGACCATTCCGCTACAGCCTAATAGCCAATAACCAACAGCTTTACAGTCCTTTGGTTTTGATGATGTATAAAATCTGGCTAAAATGGAGTTCGATTTGAGAAGATTTGTTAGCTGAAATTTAATTTATTAGGTTTTAACATGATTCACTTCATTCAGCATATTTTCTTGCTATGAAAATTGTGATTTTGAGCTCTACCACTCATCATGCAAAGTTTTGAATTAAGTGAGATTGTCTTACTGTTAGGTACTCTCGTCATGCTATGTACCATATATATACTCTACTATACAATATTAAATGTGAAGACAAAAATAATTAAGTAGTTTGGATGTACACAATTAAACACTCTGTATTATGGCTGCGCAAATTTAATTTTATAATTTTTTCTTAGTTTTGATTAATTTCGTCTTGAATGCACAATGCGCAAAAGTTCAGAAAGCCTCATCTCAAGGCGGTCAGTCTACCACAAAAAATCGGCCGTGATAAAAACGATAATAAATAATTATAACAAACCTTAAATCCTTTATTTAATACAGGATTATTATTTTTGGTAGGAGTTATAAGTTTTCTAGAAACCAGTCGACTGTGAATACTTGTGTTTGATACTAATAGCTTGCTCGGTGCTATCCTTAGAGGTTGCGCACAGCGGCATAAATTCGAAATAAGCAGCATTTTAGCTGAAAGGAAAGTCTCAAAGAAATAATAATATTGAAAATCTATAATAATATGTACATAAGATAAAAATTATCACTCCGTTATCGCTTATATAAAAATAATAATTGTACAAACCTTAACTGTTGCGAAACGTAAATAATTACAAATTATTGAGTTAAAAGCTTCAATAAAATATTCTTTGCCTTATATTTAATTTATAAACAGAAAATATATATTTTTATATTCTTATCTTTGTATTTATTACATGGAATATTATAAATATAAAAATGCAATACTAAAGGTTTCGTTTCCACAATACTCCACTCCACGATATTTTGACATTAGGATATTGACATTGACAAATGATAACTTTGCTTTTTAATTATACGAAAATCGCATCAAAATCTGGAGTATACTCCAAAAGAATTTATTAAGTTTCTAATTCTTTATAATCATTAGACAATGCTTTAATATTTAAAAGGGCGTTTCTGAATTCTCCTTCCTCTAGGCCTTCACCAACATAATGATGTACAAACGCTCTCTTTGCATACATTATACTAAATTTTTTGCATATGCGTTCCCAAGCTACTCGAACTGCAGAAGAATTTGACACCATTACGACAGCCTTTTCTAATACCGCCAAATCACCACCAGGGACAGTAGTTGGAGGCTGATAGTTAAGCCCGATCTACAATTATATGAGTTGTAGTTTGTATAATACGTATGTACATTATATAGTTATTGATTTAAGATTCTATAATATATTAAAACAGAAAGATCAGATCACTAGGCACTGTCTGCGTACAATGGCAAATATCTTAACAGTTATTACCATTCACTGCGTTAAAATAATGATGAAGAAATTTAATACCTTAAATCCTGTTGGTGACCATTCCACAAATTTTATAGATCTCATGCCTTTTATCCTAGTTATAGCAGCATTTATATCACTTGGATTTACATCTCCTCTAAACAGTAAACAACAAGACATATAATTTCCTTTTCTGGGATCGCATTTAATCATTTGATTTGAAGGTTCATAACAGGACATCATCAATTGTTGCACTGACAAAGATTCGTGAGCAGATCTCGAAGGAGGCAGAAATGGAGCAAATGTAACGAGAGGATAATGTATTCTGGGATAAGGAATTAAATTCGTTCGGAATTCTACTAACTCAACATTGAGTGATCCTTCGAATCTCAAAGAAGATGTCATGCAAGATACCACCTGAAATAATTACACTTGAACCTCAACTTTAGAAAACAACAATATCTGAATCAGAACCCCAATAAGGAAGATCCAACTGAAGCAAACAAAATTTATGGACATGATTTTAAGTAGAATTCAATATTTCTGAACATAGAACATATTTTTTATATAAAAATGTTCAGAAATAGGTAATTGCAATCGTGATATACTTGTTCAAAAATCTTTACATGATACATAGTTATGTTGAACATGGTTACATGGCGGCTTACGTCGTGGCGAAGGGGCACATGCGTGTGACTGTAAGTGGAATAAAATATTTAATATTTTCATTTTCGGTAACAACAAACAACTGGTAACAAGACAAAGCACGACCGCTTCTGAGTTCCACCGCTTAACACGACTCCAGAATTTGGAAAGTGGGGAACGGAAGTATCTTAACAGGAACGGATTTTTATAACACTAGGTTCCCAGGTGCCCTCTGCCTAAACTGCTAAATTAAATATTTCATTCTTCCGAGTGGGAATTAGACGCATAACCTTCATACTTATAATCCGTCACACTAACAGTTACAACGTAACGTACGTTCTAAACAATACAAAACTTGTAACAATGCGACACGACGATCTCTAGTTATCTCTACTTATATATAATAGATTTGCAAAATAAAAATACCTGAGCCATCAAGCGATTTAAATTCGTGTATGTGGGTCTTGGTACATCTAAAAGTCTTCCCAAAATATCATACAAAGCTTCATTATCAAAAATAAAGCATACATCTTCAGTATCCATACATGCATGAGTTGTCAACACAGCGTTGTAGGGCTCTACTATTATTGGTGAAATTTTTGGTGCTGGATATATAGCGAGTTCAATTTTCGATAGTTTGCCATAGTCACTTGATAATCCATCAAGTAGAAGTGGTGTAAATCCTGATCCTGTACCACCACCGAAAGATCGAAATATTAAAAAACCTTGCAAGCAACTACATTCTTCTGCTGTCGTCCTTATACGATTTAAAGCTAGGTCTATCATTTCTCTACCAACACCAAAGTAGCCTCGAGCAAAGTTACTAGCAGCATCTTCTTTTCCAGTTAATAATGATGTAGGACGAAATAGACGTCGATAGGCGCCTGTTCTAATTTCATCTGAAAATGTGATTTCAATAAAGTTTTTATGCCAGAGATCAGATAAAATTACACTAATAAGGCTTTTACCTATAGGTGTAGGTTCTAAATCAATCATTACGACTCGTGGTACAACTTTTCCAGCACCAGTGTGCATAAAAAATGGTTCGTAATTTGTATCTTCTGGGTAAGCCAATATGCCATCACACGTAATGCCATGTTCTAAACAATACAATTCCCAACAAGCATTTGCAATCTGAACTCCTGCTTGACCAATATGAATATGAATTACTTCTTTCTAGAAATATAGAGAATACAGATCATTGTATAAAATTTTTACTTTTATAACTTACATAACATTATTTATAATCAGAAAATACCTACTTTTGTCATTGTATCTTTAACTTATAGATATTTCACTAATAATTTGGGAAAATTTAAGTTATTTTAATATAGACTCTACATTTTATACTTGTAAATTTTTCATAGCAATAAGAAGCATATATGATGTCAATAAAACTTGAATTTTTGAAATCTATTAAGCTACGTCAATATGATATAACAACGTCAACCTATTAATTCATCGGTTTTTAATTGTATTTTTGGTTTTATAATAATACAAATGTTAATTCTCCATTCTATATTTTAATACTTTCTGCGGAATTTGCGAGCTTCTTATATCCTACCATGATATCACCTGCTTTATATTTATTTATATTTATTTATTTTATTATATTTTAGAATTATATTGTTATTATATGTTAGAATTATATTGTTTATGCGGCAAATAATCTTGTATCTACTTCAATATGCACATTCATAAAATTTAATACGACTTGACAGTTTTTATAAAGTGGTTGGTTTGTGATTGGTTGTCATTATTCGGCTAAAATAATTTAATCCAATGACATTAAAGGACAGATCTTTCAATAAAATTAAAGTAAACAAGTAATTTATATAATATCTGGTTCTGGTGATATCTATTAATATACTTGTTATTAAGAATTGTTGCATTAAATCTTACTTTAATTCTTCAAAGAGTATTCTAATAACAATGAACTTCGCTGGTAAAGTGGTCATCGTAACCGGCGCCAGCTCTGGAATCGGCGCCGCTACAGCTGTTTTTTTATCAAAACTTGGAGCTAAATTATCACTTATCGGAAGAAATGTGGACAACTTGCAAAAAGTTAATAAAGACTGCCAAAAATCAGCTGCAACCCTCGTTGTACCGGCCGATCTAACAAAAGAGAATGATATTGAGAAAATAGTCAAAAATACAATCGAGCATTACGGCCAAATCGATGTTTTAATAAACAACGCCGGCATTATAGAGACTGGAACAATCGAGAACACGTCCTTGGCTCAATATGACCGTCTTATGAATACTAACGTGAGGTCTATTTATTATCTAACCATGTTAGCTGTTCCACATTTATTGAAAACTAAAGGTAATATTGTAAATGTATCTAGTGTCAATGGTATCAGATCTTTTCCAGGAGTTCTCGCTTATAACGTATCCAAAGCTTGTGTAGATCAATTTACAAGGTGTGTAGCTTTAGAATTAGCTCCTAAAGGTGTACGAGTAAACTGTGTAAACCCTGGAGTTATATTAACTGAATTACAAAAACGTGGAGGATTAAATGATGAACAATATGCAGCATTTTTGGAAAGGACAAAGGAAACTCATGCATTAGGAAGGCCAGGGAAACCTGATGAAGTGGCAGCAACTATAGCGTTTTTGGCTAGCGACCTAGCTAGTAATATAACTGGAGCGAGCCTGCCTGTTGATGGTGGACGCCATGCTATGTGTCCCCGTTAAGTTAAATGAAAATTTTCTTTATTATAAATCTTAAAATTGTACTTATGTAGGTGAAAAGAATATTATAAACATATTTTCAAACAAAATGTTCAGTTACTATTTTGGTATTGGGCCAAATACAGAATAATTAACCAATATATATGTGTATACATATAATATCATTTTATTATATTTATATTCTGTAGTGAATTAATCAATGAAATGATAGGAAATATTGATTCATGTTATAATAATATTTTTAGTTCTCTTGGAATTAAAATAGGCATTTGTACATACTTATCCTACCATGTACATATTAACTCTAATCCTGTTTTCTGATCAATTCATTGATAGTTTTATCATTTCATGTATGGCCCAATATAAAATATGTTGTAAGTCGAGATATAAGTAAGTGTTTTTCTTGTTTTACATTTGAAATTTTGTCAAACTCAAAAAAAATGGTGCCTTATTGTTTTATATAGTAATAAGAATAACTTTATACATTTAATATGCATTTACATTTGTTGCTTTTTATCTTTATATTAAAAAAAATATACTATTGTGTAGTTTTCTTCTTTTTACATTCAAAGCGTATTCTGTACAGCAGAGTAGGAACTTAGTGTTAAGACAATCCTTTCCTCACTTTCCGCCTAGCTTTCATATTTAATGGCGGAACTCAACGCCGCGTTTTGTGTTGTTACCAGTGTGAGAAAATGAAAATGATTTATTACCCCATGAGCGAGATAAATAGGTAAATAATAAATTAAAATAAATAAAACTAAAACTTGCAAAGGAAAATGATTTATTTGAACATTGTACAAGACAAGATAATACTAACTTAAATATTATTATCACAATTTCTTATCATAAAGTTGGAACTGTTTGTGTTAAGATAAATGATTATAGGTAAACCAGTCTCAAATAAAAATATTTAAATATAAATATATTATATATGAAGCATTAATATTTTCTTTATCAATAAATTACATTTGAACACCATTAAAAAAATACAAAGGGCCGTCTAACTATGCCATGTATGTAAAATGGTAATCAAAGATTTAAAATTGAAATGAATACGTAAATTAGTAAATATATATATATATATATATGATAAAAAAAATTGTAATAGCTAAATAATCACCCTTTAAGAAATAAATAATACCGACACCCTAGTATCATCTACAATAATTATTGCGTAATTCTAACACATTGTTTTGTTTTTATGTAAATTTAGAAATAGGCGGGAAAAAATGGCGGCGAAAAATGGTAAAAAGGATGTTATAAGTTAATTATTGCAATTATTATACTCGCTAGGATATAACCACTGGATATTGTATCAACACGTCGGCTGACCTGCAGGAAATTACATTTTTCAACACAAAAATTAACAACATAATTACTTATACTAACACTGTTATTTATATTTTCAATATTTCGTTTTAGCACTTTATAGTTTGTTAAATAAAGTAAATATTAATTCCATTTAATACATAGTTACGACACATTTGTAACTTTTTTAATGCTTTTTTAATTTGTTATGTTTTATTTATATTTATTTAAACCGTTAAGAATCAATTAATGAAATATTGAATGCTAAGTTTTATATTGACTATTTATTAAAATATGTTCGTTAAATTTTTTATTGTATTTTTGTATGAAAAAAAAAAACAAATATTTGAAAAGAATAAATTCATAATAACAATTCCTTTGCGGGGACTGCCGCGAAGAGTTTCTTTGCTTCGTTGACGCACGCGGTGATGATGGTGTCGAAGGCGACTGGGGCGATGTCTTTGATGACCGGCTCCCAGTTTTCATTGATCACCACGTGTATCGTGTCAGCTGGAAATTAAATTAGTTTTAGTCTTTTTTTATTAAGTATTTTTTTACTAGAAAGACATTATTTCGGTCACATTAAAGTTCCGTATAAAAACTTTTGCATAGCATACTTATTTGATCGTCGTCTTTTGTACTCTCTTAAAATTATTTGCAATTTTTTAAATTCTAACGTTACATATACGTTAGAATTTAAAAAATAGCATTCAAATTTTAAAAGAATTTTCGGATATCAAAAAATTCCGGATTAAATATTAATGTTTCTGGTTGGAATTATTTAAAAAAAGTTTTGCATTAAAATTAAAAGATTAAATAAGATAACTAGAAAAGTCTTAATATACGATATAGTATTAAGTCCTAAGAAAAATATTAATTTTGTAATATTAACAGATTTTGTATGGATTAGTAGATATATGTAGGTTAGGTAGAGTGTTAGTATGAGTAGTAATGAACAATGATATTGAAATATATGAATCTTAAGATTAATTTAAATCCTGATGAACACTGTTACCGGTGATAAATCAAAAATTCACCATTTACTGGCTAAGTAATTCTTCAGCCGGTACTACTTTGTAAAACTCCTTTACTTCATCGAGACATTTCTGAATGATTTGGTCGAGGGCTGGTGGTGCTATTTCTTGCATGATGATTGACCAGTTTTCATTAAGGAATTTGACTGTTGTGTCCGCTGTAATTTGTGTATTAATATAATTGTGTAAAGTTAAATATGTTCTATAGTTAAATATAAATGTTTAGTTTTTTTTCGAGCTTCACTCTGTGTCCTGTATACATGGCAGGAAAGGGGGAACTTGCGAACTTTATATTAAGACAATTTATTATTTAATTAATTAATAATTAATTAATAATTAATGAATTTATTATTGTTACCGGAACGAGGAAATGAAAATATTAAATATTTCAATTCCTCGAGTGGGAATCGAATTGCGCCAAGATTGGCCTCGATATACTAATGGCCTCATAATTTAATTGATATAAATAATTATTATTCAAGATAAGATCCTTGTTATAAAACGATTCTAAGAATAATTATATCTTTTTACAAAAACATTACAATAGGTAAAACATTTAAGAGGAACGGATTTTAATTATAAATCTAATATTTCTTTAATTAATTAAATTATATACCTAGTATTTAAATAATTATAATTATCATTCTTTATTATTATGCATTTAGGTGTATCTACACGGTCTTTGCGTCAATTAAATATATATGTATATATGTATATATTTTATGAAGAGTTGCTAAATTGATATTTCTTATAAAGTAGATACCTACTAGTTCATGCCTCAGATATAGCTCCATGATCAAATGAAAACAACTAAGAACTGCGTAATAAATAAGTTTAAGGGGCCTTCAGTGCCCGAGCACCTGACAATCCTGACATCAAAGAAATAAGAAATGTATTATTAATAAAATTGTGTGTAAACAAAAAAAACTTACCGAGTTCTTTATTTCCGTTAAATAAGTTAGTAAATTTGAATTGAGCTTTGTCCATCTTGTAGCTGTCCTTGTGGCTAGTGAGAACCCAGTAGCCGTCAACAGTTTTGAATTCGTATTTGATCACGATGTTCAAGTTTGCTACAAACAAACAGTAAATAATTATATACAGAGTGGAAGAGGCAGCGCTCCTTT
>FASU01022679.1:6865-19735 GCA_001486225.1 Heliconius pardalinus sergestus
AGCGAATATCGCGATCGCCTCCACGGGTTATTCCATGGGGTGGACGGCGCCAATCAACAGTAAGCTCAAAGCCAATAACACTGATAACCCTCTCGGAGAACCTGCCTCAGATGACGAAATAGCATGGATGGGATCTCTGCTTAACATTGGAGCTATGTTAGGTAAGAAATTTGTATACTTTTAAGATAAAGTATTAAGATACCTTGTATTAAAGCTACTTCGAAATATACTCATTACTGTATAGTATTCTTAATTTACAAATAACGGGGTCAGTAATGGTGCAGAGGCACAAGCGTGCGACTGTGAACGCGACAGGTTGTAGATTCGATTCACACTCGAGGAAATTATATATTTAATATTTGCATTTCCTCCCTCTGGTAATGAGTAGGCCCAATAATATTCCTAGGTAGGTAGGTAGGTAATATTCCTAGGAATGAGTCTAAACATGGGCGTAGGAAAAGGGGAGGCCGGGTGGTCAAAATTAAAGAAACAAACGAAATTACTTCACATGTGATTTAAATAAAAAAATCACAGTTATTTCAACAAATTGATCTTATTTTATTATTACCTTTCAGGACCATTCATTGGTGGTTTCGCTGCATCAAAAGTGGGTAGAAAATGGGGTCTACTGAGTTCAACAGTGCCCCTACTGGTGGGTTGGATTCTAGCAGCGGCTGCCAGCAACATGGCCTTCTTGTACGCGTGCAGGATATTCTGGGGTATCGCTGTTGGCATGCTGTTCACTATATCACCGATGTATTGCGCTGAAATTGCTACGGTATGGTTCCTTCCTTGTTAAATGATGCAGGATAATCTAAAATATCCTCTATAAAAACTTTCCCTTTTATGATTCCTGTTTTCAATATAAAAATAATTGGAAAAAATAGATACTTAAATATTTATCCGAATGGAAATTGATTCTATAACTATATACAACATTTCGGAATATATAATGGCTAAAGAAGAATGAACTCCAAACGAATTACTAAACAAGCATTGTATTCACGAAATGTGGCACAATTTGGGGTTATCTGCAGTTCATTTATAAATTTTATATAGGCCATAGTGATGTAATTTCACGCTTTTTTCACTATAGCAGAGTAAAGACGTTACCCACTTTCTGCAAAATTTTTAGCCTATAAAATATCGCCTGTAAAAGAAGTGACCTGTAAATTGATGACAGACAACTGAAGATTTCTTTCTTCCATGACATAAAATCGTTATACCAGATTTTACCTGCCAATATGGCACGCATAATAAATTTTTATTTCCTAATAGCTTATACATATATAAGTATATTTTCGTTTCTCTCCAGGACGACTCACGAGGAGCTCTCGGCTCGTTTCTCCAAATGTTCATAACAGTGGGTTTCCTGCTGGTGTACGGTATAGGCCCTTCCGCGTCGTACGGCGCGGTCGCGTACGTCGGTATAGCGTTCGTCGTTGTGTTCGCTGCTTCCTTCTTCTTTATGCCTGAAACACCTACTTATCATTTGTTGAAAGGTGAGAGTTTTACTTTTTGTTTTTGTTTTCACATGTCTTCTTAATTCGTAGTTAAGACTGAAAGATCGCAGTGTCTCGTTAGTTGACTCTTGACTCCACATGCTACCAAACTTTAAAGGCCTAATTAGATTGAAAATCACATAAAAAGTACTAGTAAATATGTAATGTAAATAAATGTAATAGGTATTACGCAGTAGATAATAATATAAAATACAACCAAAATATGTTTATTGTAAGAACATTTTGTTTCTTGTTTATTTAATTTTTTATTTTATCTCGCAGAGGACAGGGAAGCCGCAGCACAGTGCTTGTGCACAATCCGCGGCAAGACGCGGTCGGGAGTCGAAGCTGAACTAAACGTGATAGCGGCTGATGTCGCCGCGTCCATGGAGAAAACTGCTACGGTTAGTATTTTAAATGGTTTCTTGGAACCGTTTTTAAAAAATAATAATCAATTTAAGAATATTCCTACTTTTTAATTCAGTTATAAATTAATCGATAAAGGTCGATATATAGAAGACAATTCCTCTGCCACCTTTTTTCTTTTTACCAGAGCAACTATTAGGAAATAAAAATATTAAATATTTCTATCAAATTGGAATCGAACCCACAACCGTCGTGTTGAGTTACGGTCACTACTGCCGCCTTCACTAAATCTAATGATTGTATAATTCTGCCAACAGTTAAGCGACGTGTTCCGCGGCAGCAACTTCAAGGCGTTCTACATATCGTCTGCGCTGGTGTTCTTCCAGCAGTTCAGTGGCATCAACGCGGTGCTCTTCTACATGACGGACATATTTGAAGCTTCCCAAAGTGGATTAAATCCAGATACCGCTACTATTATTATTGGTGCTGTACAGGTATTGTGTTTTTAAATTCGTATTATATTATGTGAACTATAAAAACTTCCTTTAAATTTTTAAGTTACTCGGAAAAAAAAAATTACTAGACTCAAATGCGACTTCGTTCGCCAAAATATTTCTATATATTATTATTAATAATATATTTGCATATATCTTTAAATAGTTGGTAGCGTCATTCATCACTCCGCTGGTGGTGGACCGTCTCGGACGTCGTATTCTGCTTTTGGTTTCGTCTTGCGGCACAGCCATTGGTCTGGTAAGTTATATTTAATAATTTTTTTTTATTGCTTTACGCTCAGTCCTGCACATAGCAGGGTAGACAGAGGGAACCTATGAACCTTGTGTCCCCATTCCATTTCCAATAAGACACTTCTGTTCCCTACTTTCTGCTAAATTCGAGAAACATTGTGTTTTGACCGGCTTTGTGTTTTTTTACGCAGTGATGTGCCTCGTTATCAAAGCGAGAAAATTAAAATATTAAATATTTAATTTCCTCGAGTGGGTATCAAACCAACAACTGGCATCATTTAAAAATGTGCAATATTTTACTAAAATAAAATAATGTATTTGTACGTATATATACTGACATTACTGAGCAGTATTGAGTGAAGAATGTGAAGTATGTCAAAATAAAACAAAAAACTTAACTATAAAAAAAAATCTTAACATGTTGACTTCTTGGGCAGAAGTCCAGTTTATAGTAAAAAAATATTGAGGAAAGGAAGTAATCAAATTGTTTAACTTGATTATTTCCTTTCCTTTCTGCTAACCACTTATTAGGCGTATCATCAAATACAAAATTTACAATAAATTGTGATTGTTTTACAGACACTCCTAGGAACTTTCTTCCTGCTACAAAGCATGGATAGCCCAGTAGTCCCCAACATTAGTTTCCTGCCAGTGATGTCGCTGGTGCTGTTCATAGTGACGTACTGTTGGGGTCTTGGGCCCCTGCCGTGGGCGGTCATGAGCGAACTGTTCCCCATTGAAGTGAAGGCGGTCGCTTCGCCCATAGCCACCGCTTTCTGCTGGATACTGTCGTTCTTGGTCACTAAGTGAGTGGATGATTAATTTAATCTTTCTTTTACTAGTAAGGTAATCTTAGCCTTAAGTTGTAAGTCAATAGAATTGAATTAATTTCTTTTCCTTAATAGTAATAAGAAAGACATCCCGGTGTATTAGTAGTTTCGATGGGACACTCAGTATGGGTTCGATTCCCAAACAAAATATTAGTCTTAATTTTTATTAAAACAATATTTTTTCTTTTTCTCGGCAATATCAAGTTGAATGCTTACAAATATCGGTTTCGATTCAGATATTTAAATTCCAACTAATTTGAAAAGCTCTTTAAATTTCAAAATAATTTCGTTTTCCAGATTTGGTTTTCAAAAATAGGCTACTTTGGTTCCCAATATCTTTAAATGTACTAACAATAATGATTGTTTATTTCTTCCAGATTCTTCCCCACCATATCGACATCGATCGGTAGACATGTTGGTTTCTACATATTCGCGGTGTGCTGTGTGTGCGCGTTCTTCTTCACTCTGTTCATAGTGCCCGAGACTAAGGGCAAGAGCTTCCAGGAAATACAGGAGATGCTCGGCGGAGAGTAAGTTTACATTTTCTTCAGCTTCAAATGTTATCCCACATGGTAGGGTACGCAGAGAAAGCTACAAAAGTCTAAACTTTATCTTGCCAAAACGGAGAAATGATAATATTTCATGTCGCAGTTCATTAAACTTACAAACATCGTATTTTCAGTCAGACGCTTTGGCGCTAAGACAAATGGTTTCAAGTTTAAAATGAAAACCCTAATTCCTAGTTCAGTTCTTCATTTCGGGCGTGCCAGTAGAACACAAAATAAGAAATATATATTTTTGATTCTGTGGTGACAGATATATTACTATTTAAATAGTAAATTTAAAAAAGTATAACTTTCATATACAACATTAATACAGTTTCTTTTAACACATGCTTACTTTTTATTTATTCCTTTTCAGAAAACGTAAACCCGAGAAGGCGTAAATTTATTCCCAGACAACGAATATTTAAACATATTTGTAGAAAATTGAATATTATTGTTAAGTTTTTTTACGAATTGGGACCAAGTCATGTTCAAGCGAGTTATGCCTTAAGTCGATGTATATTTAATCCACGTATATAAGAGTACAAATTATAATCATTATAATACGAATTATTTTTTTAATATTGTGCTAGTTTATCTATCTATTTAATTACTTAATAAATTATTTTTATAATCATATTATTAGAAAAAAATTAAAGTAATCGCAGAATACTAACTAAAACGAAGGTAGGTAATATTGTGTTTTTTATTATAATTTTATTAAATATATAGATAATTAAATGGACATTCAATGTATTTTAGAATACTGAGTGACTGAGTCTAACTTAGATTATTACTTAAGACCTAGATTGGCTATAAACTAGTCAGTAATTTTGTTTAAAACTACCCTTAATAATTCTTAATACCAAACATTAATAAAAATATATTATATGTTTCAAAATTAGACTGAATATTGTTGAACAATAACTGGCAGCTAATATGAAATTTAAAATGTTATGTAAACTCTATCGTTATACTATTTGTCGTCGTTGTATTACTTATATGCTCTACATAAAAATGAGATTTTAGTTTTAAAGCATTCCCCTATAGGTTAGTAGTATAAATAATTAAGAAATATAGTGCCTTATAAGATTAACGAGAAAATATTTGGATATTTGGACCATTTAAAATGTAAGGATTCCCTAATAATATATGCAAAATTTTAAATGATTAAAATTAAAAGCTAAATTAGTTTCTACAAGAGTTCCTAATAATCATTATTTTTCGCTATTTTTCTGAACATTGTTTTTAAAAGTTCTGTTTTCTTAAATAATGGTAATATATATGTTTTTATTTATGAACTTTAAATATAAGCAAAAAGTTAACTTAAAAACAAATAAAATTATACGTAAAAGACCAAAGTACAAATATAGACTTCTAGTAGTCTAAGTAGTAGTTACTGCGTTGTGATACTTTCGTTACATTTTGTTATACTTTTGTACATAGCTATAATTACACAAGTAATATAATGTGATATTGTTTTTAAATAAATATTTAATAAAAATATGTTTTTATTTCATTCTATTTTTATATGTTAATTTTTTCTCGTGTTTATGTCTTATGTTTCAATCAAGAAGACATTAAATCATATATTTGTTTAGTAAATCATAATAATGAGCTTCACGCTGGCTCCCGCTTGTAGCAGGGCAGAATAAGCCTAGTGTTAAGACACTCCGCTCTCCACTTTCCGCCGAATTCTGGTGACATTGTGTTAATAGAAAAAAAATAAATGAAAAATGACCTTTTACAAAAAATAATTTAATCAAGTTCTAAAGCACAAAGGTGTGGTTTGGTTATTTGATAACTCTAACTTTCAATAAAATTAAATAGATTATACTATTACAGACCAAATGTCTTCAGTCTTGTCAGTTTCAATTAAAAAATGTAAAAAATATAAGAAAAACCTCTCAAAGATTCTAAGCAAAACTAAATAATACATTCAGCCACTGCTTTTATAGAAGTCGGATAAAAATAAAGAAAAGCGTTATTTTATTCATTCATTTGTTTTAAGAAATATATATTTCTTTGAGAATCATACGAAAAATATATAACAGATCACATTTATTAGCCTTATATTTAAAAAAATGTACTCCATTTATTATTTACTTTTTAAGTAATTGCAGTTTACAAAAAAAAAACAAAGTCAATAAACTTTATCCAGAGAGGATTCAAATCTTAAAACAATTAATTAAAAAATCGCATTTTTTATAATAATTTTCTTTTGACTTTTTCCATATTTAGTATTATTAGATTTGTTTGACAATACATAAATTCGATCCGGCAAACCACATTAATGTATGCATTTAGTAAAAAATGACACATGTCGAAACCAGTACAGTACTAGAGAGATTGATTTATGGCTCGCTCAAACGCTATAAAATAAGAAATTGATTTAATATTCTGATTTTTATAATTTATTAGTAAGTATCTCCCAGATTAGACGCGAAAACAAAAAATCCTTCAAATCATTCCATTTTCCACACTTATTTCAACATATCATATGAATAACACATTTTCTAAATAAAATTTGATGGCCATTATCAAAAACATTTAATTATTAGAACTATTATTTTTATTGAAATTCTTTATTAATATCATCCATAGCCGCCAATACATCACAAATACTAGCCGCGTGTATTCTGACATCATCATTTTTCTTAATTTTAAGACTTGCACAATATAATTTTTTATACATGTCGGCCATTTTCTCGTAATCCTTATTAGATTTCGATCTGCAATATTGAATTATACTTTTCAGTATAAAATGTAATCTATTCTCGTATAAACATAGAAGACTCTGCTCATTTTGCATGTTCTTTTCGTCGCCGTCTTCTGGTTTTGGATGGTCTTTTTGGTCTTCTGGATCGCGGTCTTTAAGTAATTTCATAATAGAGTGACACTGTCTTAGCAGTTCTATTGCGTTTTGTAGTGATTTTAGTTTTAGATTGGGTGATACTGGAATAAGAAAAAAAATCGTTTTTATAATGTATGGTTTTAACTGTTGTGTTGTATTTGTATGTTATGTATATAATAGGATTCGTATCCTTCAACAAAAAAGGGACTATTCTCACTTGTGGGAATGAAATTATTTTCATTTCCCTGCTTTAGTAACAATACAAAGCACGGCGTTGTGTTCCGCCCTTCGACACGCAATGTCTCCAAAATTAGTCGAAGTGTGGGAAGATATTTTAGTACAACATGCAAAAATTTAAATCTTAGGTTTAATAACTTTAAACATGTGGCATCTTATCATTGATCAAATATTTACGTTAAAAATATACATAAGCACATATTTAAATGAAATACCAAAATAAATATTATAAAGTGATAAAATAATATGTTTTAATCTTAACACAATAAGTTTTGACGCAGTGCCAACTCATCAGCTTTGATGTGTCGTATCAATATAGTAAATATACCAGAAAAATGTAAGTTAGTTTAGGTATAAGTGATTGTAAATAATTAAAATTACCTATTTCCCTTTTTTTTATCGCCCAAGTTTGGGGTAATCGATTACTGCAAATTCTTCACCCTCATTTCCCCATTCATTCTTCTCACTCTTCATCTAGTGTCATCACCATTTAATCATTCCGGACAACTCCAAGTTCGCAATAGTACGACGATCCAATTTTTCCAATAACCCTACTTTTAAACTGAACCTTTTTTAAGAGCCATTAATCCTTCTATCTTACCCTTTTCCATAACTTTTCTATCCTCTTATATCCATACTTCCGCAATTTAGGGTTGAGATTATTTGAATAATTTAATATAGACAAAATGAAAACAAGAGGAGGTTGCTTTAATCCCCCTCCCCCCACTCACCGGCAGCGTGCGCCTCCAGCGCGGCGACATGCTCGAGGCGCACGGTAAGGAACATGGCGGCGTCCTCGAGCGCCGCGAACTGCAGCGCCGCCCGGTCGTAGTTGCTGCACGTCGCCTGCAGGAGAACCCTCCTACGTGGACCTTCGTCACGAGCGACCCTATATCAACCAAAAACAATAAAAAAAATGTTAAGAAGGAAAACTACTGTTCTATATACTTGGAGTATCCATATAATATGTATTTATCTTTCTTGGACGGGTTCTAAGTGGCGCGTTTATTTTTTTTTTTTATTATATTATTATTTTTCACTCAATGAAATAATCAAAAATGAAATATGCGCAGCCATCTACAGTTAACTTCAGGGCGGCCGCGACGCCGAGACCGTATCGTAAAAAGATTAATATTATCTTTAAATTGCTTAAATTGCTTTAAATTGCTTACCTATATTGAGAATGATATAAAGACCCCAATCGATGGTATATCATGGCGGCTCTGAATTGGTACAAATATTGCCTCGGTCCAGGACTAAGGAGGCAATACTTGAGTGCATGCTTGAAAGCATCCGCCACTTCTGTTATTTCCTAAAAAAAGGATATTTTATAATATATGGTTTAAAGTGCAAAGTAGGTATTATTTTATTAGTAGTAGGTAAAATATAGAAATAAATATTATATATTTTTTGGTTAACTACAACATCAAGTAAATAAATCTAAGCTAGATTTTGACAAAAAATATTTCATATATTTATATTTTTTTATATATTTTAGATATTGCACAATTTCATATGCCAAACCGAAGTACTCATAATTTAAGTTATCAGAGCAAGTAAATATAAGTACATTATTCACAATATAACAAAGGGCGGTGTTAAGTTCCACCACTGAACATAAAAATACGTTATCCCATATTTCTATACAAAAATACAGTGCTAAAACTCACATCAGCGTAAACTCCTGGATAATCCTGCATCAACACAGCTCGGGAATATAGATGACAGGACAATTCCCAAGACACAAGTTCCCATATTGAGGTTGCACCACAACTATCACGCGGCCCCAAAAGTTTAAGAGCAGTGGAATAAAGTTCCTCTGCTTCATTGTATAGACGGCGTTTCTCCGCACTTTAGGGTAAAACGGGAAAAAATATCTATATAATACAATAATAATTAAAAGTTTCAGAACAATAAATGAAATGGCGGAGGAGATTTATTCCACTGCCTTTAAATTTTAAGAGCAGTGTAATCTCCTTCGCTTCACTGTATAGACAGCGTTTTTTGTGGGAAAACGGGAAAAAATATATAATAATAGAATTAAAATAAATTAAACGCCTCAAAGCCAGTCGTAGCATAGGGACACAAATGTGTGACTATAAATGCCACAGATTGTGGGTTCGATCCCCAGGTTCCCCAGGTTCTCTCTGCCTACCCTGCTGTATGCGGAATGCATGCGCATGCGTGAAGCTGATAATAAAAATGGGCTTAAAACACAATAAACAAAATACTCACTTAAAACTGCCTTGATCGCAATGCGCCTTGAATCTCATATATCTTGCTTTATTACAGAAGAGTAGGGCCAAGTTAGGTATGTCTTTGACGTCCTCAAATATCGAGGCAGCCTCGTCCAAGCACTCCGACGAACGGCGCGACAAAGTGGAAAACTGTTTTAAGAGGAGCTTAGCTTTTGGCGCTTTTTGGTCTGGCTCTTCGACGTATTTCATGTAAACTTCTGTATAGATAGATTATTTAGGTCAATATGTATTTTGTTTTAAAAATTGTCTTTATAAATTATAAAAAAATATATTATAAGAGAAAGGAAGTATTGTGAAAATTGCGCACTAAGAGTCTAACAATGATCCCATTTGAAGGCTTTAGTTAAAACTTTACAGTAATATATTTTATACATAAAAAACATCACATAGGGTAAAATATATGTAAAAGTTAAAGCGAAGCTGCTTGTGTGTCTAATGTTAAAACACTCCGTTCCCATCGCACCAACAAATTTTCGTGACGTTGGTGACATCGACCACCTCAATCAATATAATAATATCCAAATAAATGAAAAAGTACTCACGCTGGGCGTCATTCATGTATCTAACGGCCAGGTCGTTGCAGACGGACGCGCGCCGCCGCAGCAGCTCGTCCTTGCGGTGCGCGGCGTCGGACGCACGGTGCGCTGCCAGTATGGCGCGCCCGTAGTAACAACAAGACGCCAGCATCGCCTCCAACTCGGTAGAGGGAAGGGTTATTGCTGGTGACAATTGACGGTAAATGGAGAAAAATAGATAATAATAATTTTTGTTTCATCAAAATCGGGCCAGGATTTTCAAAACTCACCTATATCGAACTCGTCCTCAGCAATACCATCAGTTTCTTCCGTCATGTCACTCTCAATCTCAATCTTGATCTGACTATCAATTTCGTGATCCATTTCAAATTGTTTCCTGTACTGTTCTAAGCTCGTCCAATGTTTGCTCAATTGGAAGAAATTATCACCAACACGACCTATTAAACAACTAGCATCAACCACTCGACTTTTGATGATCATATTGGTTAATAATTTCTGACATTTATTCGCCATATTTATGTATTTCAAAGAAAACCCATATTGCTCATGAGAATAACTATATTCCGCCAAAGTAGCGTATGCCAGACATATTTTTTCATATAGCAACGTTTTTAAATGTAGCTTCCAAGCAAAATTGTCGTCCCTGTTCGGTTCGTGCCAAGTTGGTATAGTGTTATTTTCTTTTCTAATCAAAATTGCATTTTTATCAACATTAGATTTGGTTTCGATTAAGTAATTTCCAGCTCTATCCATTTTCTTTTCTCGTTTCTTTCTTCTGCTTCTAGAAACATGTTCTTTTTGTCGTTTAAGGGGCTCATATTTCATTTTAATTGGTTCGTATGGGTTCGCCATTTTCGGGTGTTGTTCCTCGTTTATGATTTGTTGTTTGAGACGTTCTCGTTCCTCTTCCTATTCAATAGAATTAACAGAAACTATATCATAAAGGACATATAGTCAAAACACGATGGTATTCTACGCTATTATTATTAATACATTCCCAATTTCTACCTAACCTTAGAGATAATTAATAATAATTATCTCCAAGGTTAGGTTATAGTATATAAATACTATAAAAATAAAATAGATAACATTCTACAAAATATCAACGCCTTCACTGACTAGCTTTTCATATCAGTTCCATAATTAAATTAAACAATAACATAATATCTCACCTTGGACTTGTCGATAGTCAAATGGTGCAAAGCCTTCAAGCCTTTGAGAGCGTGTCGCAAAGCTCGACCGCAACGATTAGCAGGTTCAAGGCCAAGACCTTTGCCAGCATCGCTCTTTGTCTTCTCTCCCTTAAAATAATTTAAATCAAACTAAAGAAGAGAAAAATATTTATTATTATTTATATAAGTTTTTCTTAACCTCCGACGCAAACTGAGTTTGATGTGTCTGTGAATGTGTGTATATGTATAAATGTCTGTGACACCGTAACACCCAAACGGATGAATGATGTTGATTTAGTTTTTATTTCTTTGAAAGGCGACTTGGGGAACAGAGTGTTTTAGGCATTATTCAAATAAATATGTTTAGCCATTACAATTTTACTTTTTGAACTTTTTGTGTATGGGATTTTTTCTATTTTTAATTTAATTAACGTTTTCAGCAAACTAGCATACACTAATTAAATTAAATCTTTTATGAAACTATCAACAATTGTCAATTCCTCATAACTTACAGTACGCCGTGATGAATTCCTATGCCCGATATCTCTTAAAGCTAAACCTCGTACTTGCAACGCCAACTCTTCACCGGTGCTGATTTCTTGGTCCACCGCTTCCCCACCTTCTGTGTTAACTTCATCCCTTTCACATTTGTCTTCCTGTCAATCAATTGCTAAGTATGTGAGTAACCAAAAAACTTATCAGAATTTTATAAGATTATATTTTTTTGCTTTTAAATTTCTTATACGTAATTATATTGCAGTCTATTTCATTGTAAATACCGAAATCACAAAAAAATACCGAAATATATTTTAATAATTCAGTTTCCACGCCAAGTGCTATAGAATGTGTTTGGAGCTATAAATAATATGAGCCTAAACCTGATTAGTTTACTAGTAACCTCTGAAGAGTTCCACCATTCAGGTCTTGGCTCCATCATCAGATCAGTTAGATGATACTATATTATTAATTTAAACGCTATAAATGCCAAGGGTTGTGATGATACAACTATTAGTAATTTAAATTTAGTTCCTTATATTTGATTACAATTAGTCCACAAGTGAAAAAAAGCGCCTAAATTCTAGAGAAAAAATGTTTCACATTCATTCATTAATTGCATACTACTATCAAAATAAACAACAGTTAAAACAACACTTAACAAATTTTTTATATGTTTTGAAACTATTATGTAGGTACCTACTGTTATCACTATGAGACCAATATTATTTTCGCGTAAAACAAGGTCAGATAACTAGAGATATACAAATCTTAATAAGTACGATTTACATTTATTTAGTTGTCCAACCATTCGACCAAATTCCTTAAAAACGATTACTTAAAATGAAAATGATAACAGAATATCAATAAGGAAAATATGTTTTAATAGCCCAAGTGTAAAATAATCAAAAATAGTCGTGTTTCTTTGAATATGACGCCTATATCTTGTAAAATATAATAATACATTTACTCAAGTGGACATCGAACTCACAACCATTGCGTTGACAGCCGTCAGCTGTAGTCTCACTGTGCCACAATAACCTCTCGTTTATTAGTAGACAGTATTATTTCAGTACTGTGTCTGTGTCCGCCAAACGCTGATTATTTTTACTTACTAAAGTTCCATAGTCATATGTGTATCACTACCCATATGACAATGAAGTTTTAGCAAATATTTCGCCAAATACTGCACGTTGGGCCTCTTCAAATGCCAGAATTTAGTATAAGCACTATTATAGAAATGAGAATTTGGGACCAATGATAACAAATATTTAAAAAAGGATGAGCGTAAAATAATAGCGTAGTACGTAGTTATGTTGCCTCATGGCG
>FASU01022696.1:7964-18524 GCA_001486225.1 Heliconius pardalinus sergestus
GCCGGGCGCCCCCACGTCGCGCCGCCACCAGAAGCGCTGCTGCGTACAGGCGCCGCGCCGCTGCGCGCGCTGCATGTTCTCGTCCACCTTGCTGATGGGCAGCACGAAGTTGAGCTTGTACGAAAGGATCACCCGCGTGAGCAGCACCACGAAGCACACGTAGGCGGCGTTCTCGAAGTCTGTTAGTTGTGCATCACATGGGCGAAATTCCACTCGCCAACCTATACTTGAGTTGGGCGGGGGCGGTTTGAACCGCATGGTTTGCCAATTTGTAGATTGTATATTCTGCAACCAAACATTTTTTATATTACTGATACTGATTTATTTAATCCGAAAGAAACAACTTGAACCAACTGTAATTGAAAAACCTTATAGACTGCAGGCGAAAAAATCAAGTTTATGAGACATTGAATATTCAGTTAGTGTGATGTTTCGAATTACTCTGTACCTGTGTACCGTCTGTATCTACGTGAAAGATATACCTAAAACAACATTACCAGCAATATAAAGTTTTTTTGCGTTTAATATTTTCTACTGTATTTAGTCCGTTCATAAACAAAAAGTTATGTCAATATAAAATATTTTGTTAAAATAAATGAATCTATTAGAATACATGTATCACTTTAGTACAAAATATATGTGTAGTTCAAGTCAACAAGCGAGCGGCTCGCTAGTTTTATTACTAAAAATATAAGAACTTTTCTTTTTAGTGCTTACCTCAAAATGATCCGTATCACTTGCGTCGTCTTGATGTACTTTTTCAGAGAACAGCGATATAGTGTCTCGAATGAAGAGATGCGCGATGTGTAGCGCCAGTGGATGGTCGATCCCTCCCTCGCGTAATCGTCGGTAGATAGCGGGATCGTGGACTATCGGGATATCGTTATATCTGAAATTAACATGATCAATTATAGCTTAAAATTACTATACAGTTACGAAAACAACCAATAAGTGAAACTGGCGTCGAAGCTTACTTTTCATGTTCGGGCGACAGGTAGGAGTCGATAGAGTCGTACCGCGACTTGGGGATGCGGAACTTGTCGTGCGCGAGCGGGTCGAGGCCGCGCTCCTCGCGCGTACGGCAGTCCACCGACGCGGAGATCACGTTCCAGCGACAGTCCACGTCGGTGAGGAACCCACGGAAGATCGGCGCCGCGGCCGACAGCGCCAGCTGCGAACACACACTCGCTCGCTTACGTGCTCTCTCGCTGCTGCTGGTTCACTCACTCCACTCGTCAACCTCTACTCACCATAATAGGGCACAGCGGCGCCAGCTGGTCGTACAGAGTGCGCGCCTCCGATATACCGCACGCTTGGAAAGTCAACTGCAAACAGCAGCAGCCCATACCGAAGCCCATCGTGTCCATATACACACAATCGGGAAGAGCAATCCCTGGTGCTAGTTTGTGAGAGTCGTCTACCGGTATTTTAGTATTGACATCACGGAAAACTGTAAACAAAACGTTAAGACGACATATTGTATGCATTACGCATAAGATAGTATCAACAGCGTGTGCCGGTAGTACATACTTGGAACGTTAATCGCAAGTCTTTCTCCTCTTCTCTTCCATATATTCGACGTTAACGTCTTGTACCGCGGGTGGCCAGGAAATATTCCCTCATCAGGAAAAAAAAACGATCTCGTTACTCCTTCATCTGGTGTCGGCGCAAACGGTGGACTTGAAAAGTTTGGGCAACCTAGTCTGGTGGAATCAAAAAATAATAAACGTGAAAATCTGACTTATATAAATTATGTATAATTCGCGTGTATTACTTATATAAAATTACCTGGGAAAGTTAGTAATACTCATTAAGACTTCACCATCCTTAAGTAGAGCACTCGCTTCTGCTCGACGGTATCTCATATTGGCTTCCACTATGTTAAAGTGTACTGGTAGACCTCCATAAGGTTTTCCTGGAGTTCCTTCTATCATGTATGCACCGCATTCTGGACGCCACAGCGCTTTTGCATCTATTATCAATTATATTTTTAACATCAATTATATTTTTTTCATCAATTATATTTTAAAAAATATTATTAAAATATTATTATTAAAAAATATTAAATAATGCAATAGCATCTAAATGTAACAACATATAATATTGTTTTCTTTCGAAATTTTCAATATTTTTTTGTCACATTCTTGTTATGCTCATGCATGAACAAATAGATAAAATATTGTATATCAAATTATATGATTCAGAATTATAATATGCAAGAGAATTTATATTTCACATATAATTAAATAGTTCAAAGATAAAAAACATATAATAAATTATATATGTATTTATCTTTACACTTTATCCCACATATAACAGAGTGAACGGGCAGAAACAAATTTTATGATACTCCATTTTTCGCTTTCATTTCCTGAGTTAAGATCCAACTCACAAGCATTGTAGTTGTAATCAGGGGCTATCACTCGGGGCTATTTTAATATTAGTGCTAAATCAAGCAATAGCAAATATATAATATATTTCAATAGTAAAAGATAAAATTTTAACAGTTAAATAAATTTACAGAAACTTCCATTATTTTTGTCTTTTTAAGTAATCTAAATTTAAATTTTCTTTAACATGCCAATTATAAACAAACTTTAGTAATATTAAGTGTGCATGTACTTTCAGGATCAGCATGTTCTTTTTCTTGAAGTATAGGAAGCAGTTCTTCAGCCCTTAAGCTAACAGTGACTCGTTGATTCTCATCATCAAATTTTACTATTATATACTCCACCTAAAATTTTGACTAAGAGTCATACAATGTTATGCTACAATGTAATATTTCCATTAAAGTCAAAACAGTATATTTACAATATATTATATTACATCATAATTATTATTTTTTTAAAATAATAAAATATATATATCATTTAAAATGAAGTATAGTTAATATACAAGGGTCTAAAAATAATATGTTATATACTAACCTCATCTCCCCATTTAAGAACATCTCCTGTACGGTCCTGTAACTTGCTATAGAGATTTATAAACTGTTCAATTCCATGTTGACGAACATGCTCTGCCAAAGCTTTTGTTTCTTCCCATGAAAGTGGGCTTCCTTCTGATAGTAAGCCCATTATTTGATAATAAATATTAATATTAGCAACCGCCAACTAAAAAATAAAAGTGGATAAGAATTAATAGAGGTTAATATAAACCTTTATATAAGATATTACATGTACACTAAATGTATATATGTAAGTCAGTTAGAATACATACTAGATAGCACTGATCAAAGCATGACCCTGTTAATGGTGTCAAGGACAAAAGACAGCCGTAATATAAAAAGACGATTACAGTTCTATTGATAAAATTTATAATGGCATACATACGACAGAAATTCTAATCTATAATTGATATAGGCACTACATATACTTACTACTAGCCAATTTTGAATTATAATGAAAAGTAAAATACATTCTTAAGAGCAACAATCAATAGAAATTAATTAATGAAACATTAACAACTTCCAAGAATTTAAGAAGGTATTCAATTAAAATAAATATCAATAATACAAATAAAATAATATTATACCGCAAACGAACAAAACGAATGTATAATAATATTATTTAATTTTTTAACCTATATAACGTCAATGTGATGTTATATCGTATATGAATGACATACATCAGCTGATAACATTGACAATATAGGCACAGAATAATAATAATAAATTAAAACAATATGATAATACTACAGTTTGATTGAGGCCAGTCGTGGCGCAGGGGCACAAAGTGTAACCATAAAACCGACTGGTTGTGGGCTCGATCCCCATTCGAGGAGATTAAATATTTATTTAAATTTATAATTCCATTCCATGCTCTGGTGGCGAGGCAAAGCGCGGCGTTGAGTTCCGTCAACTCGTAATACCTCCAAAGAATAGTCTTAACGCTTGGTTCCCTCTGCCTACCTTGCTGTGTGCGGGATACAACGAGAAGTTATAAAAAAAGAAACGTCTTTCGAATTAAGTTAGTGTTTAGTTATGACACGGTATTCTGTATATTAGTACTGGCTTTTGATTATTTCTGCTATTTTCCTACAGTGACATAAAATAAAAAGAAATACACAATATCTACCTAATAATAAATCGTCAATCCCATGCTTTTGTCTCTCTCTACATTAAAATTTAATTCAGTCTTTCATCTTTACGAGCCCACGGCTTTTTACCAACTTTTTTTATTTTTTTACCAATATTTTAGCCAGTTAATTATCTTTTTATATTAATAGAAATAAGTAAAAGCTATATACGAGTATATCCAATATTTATACCTTATAAAAATGTGGAAAGCTAAGTAATGTCTTTTCATGAATATGAGGAAAAACTACTCAGCTTCATATACTCAATTCATCATGTGGTTTCAAGGCCTAGCAATTTATAGAATGAGGAGAAGATTTGCGTTCTAAGAGAATATAATTGAGGCCATGACTGTAAAGGCGACCGTTGTGGGTTTAATACGGAATAAAATATTTTCATTTCCTCATATTGTTGTTGGGTTTCGCTACTCAACAGACAATCCCTTGAAGTCGACCAAAAGTGGGGAATGGAACTGTTTTAATGGGAACGGAATATCTTAACACTAGTTTCTCAAAATCTTATTAATTCATGCCCTTAGTAATCTGGTTAAAAATATTATCGTAAAGCTACCGTACCATACCATACCTTCTATTTCAATATATTAATATTTCTTTATCTGTGGTTAATGTTTTGCTAGGAACACAGGCCCACAGATGACAGTTGGAGTTGGTAGATCATTATCTCAGATAATTTATCTGTGACTGCGATATATAAAATTAAAAAAGAGTGAGATTCAATGTGAGCAAACGTTTGTTGTCGTGTTAAGATTGTATTATTAGATTAAAAGCAAAAATATGATATGAAAAATATGAAAGTTGTAAAATTTGTATATAAAATTTTGTCGAAGCTATTTATTGTCCCACTTTGTTAGTAACGTAACATGTTGTTGTAATGTACAAACGTCCACTTAAAAGTGTGTGAAAAGTAGTTGTGTTTTTATTTTTTGTAATTTACATACAATGAGCGTCTTAATAAAAACACAATAAATACGTGTTATTATAATGGTGCCGGTAGCTATAGAGGGTTGTACCCAAGGAACTGAAGGTGGTGGAGCTCGGGGTGGATCTATTTCACTAGGCTTGTTAATAGATTTTATAGTGCAACGAACTTATGATGAGCTTTCAGTGTTGGCGGAGTTGTAAGTTACATTTACACTTGTATAGTATAATACTTATATTTCTTACCCTTTCCCAAGTCTAAATCTTCAATAAAATTATTATTTTATAAAACACTAACATATTTGGTTATAATACCTTTAATAAAACAATCAATATAATAAGTAGTCCAATAATCCATACATAATAAAAATTAAGTATGGATAATCTGGAATTTATGTATTAGAAAACATTACTACATTATTCAAACTAATATTTTGCATTATATTGAGATATAAATACATTCTTACAAACTATGTAATACATAATTTATCAGAGTTTAATTAGGATAATACCTAATTTAACTTAATTTTTTGTTTGGTAGGTTACCTCGTAAAACAGATATGGAAAGAAAAATTGAAATTTACAAGTTCAGTGCTAGGACAAGACAGCTGTTTGTTCGTTTACTTGCTTTGGTTAAATGGGCTAGCAGTGCCACCAAAGTTGATAGATCTGCACATATAATGGCATTCTTGGATAAGCAAGCTCTGTTATTTGTTGAAACTGCTGATGTTCTTGCTCGAGTAGCTCGCGAGACATTAGTCCATGCTCGGTGAGTTACCTTGATAATTTATTTTTATGGATTATTATTATTTTATTTTCTTGTTAACATGGTTAGAGATACACAGAGAATGTGGTCAAAAATCCCATTATATAAGAAAACCATTTCTTTTAATTCTGGTAAGTGATACTCAATGATACTTATTAATCCACATTATACTCATAATCCTTACATTATACCAAACATTGAATTGTTTACTGTCCAAGCTGCAAAGCTATGGATTACTTTACCATGAGCCATAAGGCAGTCTAAAGCCTTAAATATATTTAAATATAAAGTGAAAACTTACTATGTTCTCCTTAGTATGTAGTATATTTTATGTACTTGTACATATCTTCTTTGTTTATATTTTTCTATTATGTATTTATATTCTATGTAATTTATGAGATATTATTTGTAAAATAGGATAGGCTTATTCACAATGGTCATACAATAAATTTTGTTTTTATGAAAAATTCACATTTCTTAAGTAATTATTAACAAATTTTGTCAGGACCAGATCGTTAACAAATTTAATCTGCAAATAAAGACCCAAATCTGTGTATCAGAGATACACAGTATCAATATCTGTGGATATGGATTGTAACATTGTAACTCAATTAATATCTGTTGACCTTGACCAAGATCAACTAGTTTAGGCAGGTTAACAGTTAAAAGTTCAACCTATGCCTACCTGCCACAAATATTCCCTTCGAAATTACTCTTTGCCCTTCAATTATAACTTCTTTTTTTATGTCCTACAAAAGTTACTCTGTATATTTTAAGCTAATGTGTTTAAGAAAACTTTATGTACACCCACATTATTCAAAAACTTTATTAGTATACTTATTTACTTAAAGACAAGTTGCCTTTTGGCTTTTGTTGCTTCATGCTGTATCCTGCTCTTAGAAGGATAGGCAGAGGGAACCTGTAAATCTAGTGTTAAGACACTATTCCCACTTCCTTAATATTAGAAATATAAACAATTGCAAAGAATTCACTAGCTACCTTAATTCATACCATTTAAAAATTCTTTGTATAACACTAATATAACTCTCCATTTGAACAGAGGACTGATTTTTTTTACCTTTCAATGTTGGCCAAAACAAAAATTGCTGTCTATAATTTTAATAACGCATTTTATAAATGGATACATGGATATGGATATCTGGCACTTCGCAAATTTTCTTATAATAACATAATATTTATTATAGCATAGTTTGAAACTTGTAACATTAATTATTATGTGCACCAGGTTACCTACCTTCCACATGGCCGCTGCAGTAGAAGTATTAACTCTAGGCACCTACAGTCGCTTACCAGCAGTGGTTCGTGAAAGGCTTGTACCGCCCCCATCTTTAACGCCCGGTGAACGTCGATCTACATTACGTGCTCTCGCCCATGTTGTCCGTCAACGTTTAACTACTGCTTCATTACCTAGTGATGTACGAAATCTCAAGGTACAGTACTTTGACTAACCAATTTTTTTTAGCCATTTCACATTTACAGATTTGAGCAAATAGAAACTTCTAAGATATTATATTCTACTTTCTACCTATTAAAGAGACATTGCATGCATTAGCTTGCACACTTAATACTATTGAGATCTACAAGCCAATTTGTTTTTTTACAACCATAGAAATATTATTGTTCAATTATTAACTTTCGTGGAAATCAAACCCACAAGCAATGCAACTAATGAAACTGACACAATGCTGTTAAATTATATAATCAATATTAAACATATTTTAATGGAAGAAACAATTATGTGAAGTAAATTTCTTTTAGGTTGAAAATGGGAGAGCTACATTTTCAGTAGGTCAAGAATTTAGTGTATCATTGACAGTTATGGGAGACGCACCTAATTTGCCGTGGCGTTTGTTGGATATTGCTATACTAATTCAGGATAATGAAACTGGAGGTATATTATTGTAGGGTGTTGTTATTATATTTATATTTTGCTTAATTTTTTTATATTATAAATTTTATTTTTGTTATAGAGGGAAAGCCTTTAGTTCACACTTCTCAACTGAATTGGTTACGTGGAGTTGCTCAAGCAAGGCTAGCAGCAGCTGGCTTAAGTGGTGCTCTCACAGCTTTGCGATACTTCTGTCGCTCCTTATCTTTAGAATTACTATATACGCAAACTTTAAGATTGTGTCGTGATCGTTTAGCGCGACATCTGCAAGTAGACAGATATATACCTGGACAAAAATTACAAGTATCTTATTGGAGGTAAATTTAAATTACTAATATTACGTAAAATGCAATTTAAAAGAAAGAACATGTTTATTTTGTTTGAAAAAAAACACTTTTTCATTTATGGAGAAATAATAATAATAATTGTATTAGGCTTATATAGAGTGGTTTTATTTAAAGGGGTGCTGACAAAAACACTGTATAATTATGATATTAATATGTCAACAGGGAGCTTGGCTGCGAGCTTGGCTACAGGCTTATAATAGGTGCGGAAGGAGAATCTCTCTGCGTGTGGCATGTCCCTGCCCTCGCGGGCGGGGAGCGTGTGGCCACCGCCCTTACCCCGCACGCGCCTTCTATGGAACGCCTGTTAGCCCACACTGTGCATGTGAGATCACGCCAGCGACTTAATGATTTGAAAGTACTGCTTAATGATTTGGGGGTAAGTTGTTTTTATAATATTTTTATTATTTATTTAAAATACATTTACATTGTTTATATTATTGAGTATTATAATATTATTGTGCGAATCCTTGTGTTACATAATCGTTATAGTGATTATACTCGTAGATTCAGTTGATGTAAGTTTCATTATAACGCGATCTTCCCTGTGTCTAACCTAGTATATGCGGTATACCGCTTAAAAAAACATTTAAAATTAATTGAGTTGAGTACAGTCGACGAGTCGCGGCCGCCCTGAAGTTAGTTGTAATTTTTAGATGACATACATTATTTTTAATAATTTCCCCTCAAGGTGGAGTGCAGCGTGGGCGGGTGGCCGTGCGTGCTGGCGTGCTCGGCGGTGTGGCCGTGCCTGCGCGCGGAACAGCTACTGGTATCGGTGGGCGCGCACGGCGGGCGGCTCCGCGCGCGCGTTCCCGCCTACCCCGCCACGCCGCGCATGCCTGAGCTGGCGCGCGCGCTCGCCGCCGCCGACCGCAACGCCGTGCGCGTGCTGCTCACTCACCTCAGGTATTGGTGAATGTATAAAAGTGCAGTGTTGAGTTCCATCACTCACTTTGAGTGTAAAGTTTCGACCACATAAGGATACATAGTTCTAGTTTATTTCCCTCAAAAATTCAGCGAAAAGAGGGGAACGGAATTATCTTAGTGCGAGTTCCTTCTGCCTATTCTGCTATAAGCAGGATACAGCGTGAAGTTACAGAAAGAGAATACGTATATTTAAATAAGTATATTTTTTATGAACATGTACACAAAGATAATGTGTCTACTACTCATTGTTATAAATACTTTCATTTATTTTGTAGATTCTGGCTAGTAGCACGAAGATGTGAAAAAACATTGCAACATTTACCAGCGAGTGTCTGCGAACACTTGCCTTTCCTCCACGGACCTGACCATCCTCTCAATAAGCTGTCTCCTGACCGACTGTACGTCACGTTACATCGACACACGGATCATATTTTAGTAAGAGCGATTGTAACGTTAAAAAGTTACATTTATTTTCTGAGACTATTATGGCGCGGTCTATCGTTTGATTGGTGGGTTTGATTCCCATTCATAAATTCTCACAATGAATAATTTTCATTTAAAATCACCGGAAAATACAGTGTTTTGACCCTAGGTTTTCTCTGCGTTCCCTGCTATGCGAGATAAAGCCTGAACCAGAAAATAAAAAAAAAAAATATTTTTGACTTCAGAGATTAAAAGCGATTGTACTGCTAAAAGCAGTTACAATTCCTTCATTTTATCGGTAAATTTATGTATAGTTGTTTTGTGATTTGTGATGAACCAAAAAACATTTTCCCACGTTCTTGGTGCTCAGTTATTGCGATTTCCCTAGAATTTTTGGGGCCGAGTGGTAACGAGACTACCTGCCATTAAATAGTAATAATAATGAATATCTAAGTAAGATTTTTATATAATAATATGCCTCGACACATCGGCGGAAAGTGGGGAACAGAGTGGCTAAGTTTCTTTCTACTCATTTTTCTATATGTGGGATTAGAGCGTGAAGCTAAAAAACACATCAGCAGATATTAAAATACATTTTGTCTGCCCAGGTGGTGGAAATGAAGGAAGTAGCAGCAGGCGGTACAGCTACGACCAGTTCCAGTACCAACAGCGGGAGCGCGTGTAGTGTGGCTTTAGCGTTCCACTTGGCGGGCGCGCGGCGATGTACGCCAGACGAATGTGAGGATGAGGTATAATAAAATATGTTTACTATTTATAATAAAATATGTTTACTGTTTGTTCCATCGTAACGCAAAAACTACAGGATGAATTAGATTTTATAGTAATATAGCTTAAACATCAAAATAACACAGGCTAAAATTTATGTAAAGATTTTATATAATTTTATTTTGATTTGATTGGTTGTATAGTATACACCTATTGTATGTCTTGATAAAATTTTAAGGTAATTTTGTATTATGTTTACACTATTCTCACAATTACAAGTTAATTAAATAAATTATTGTTGCTTCATATGTACTAATGTGGTTTTATCAACTGAGCCATTGCAACAACTGTTAGTGTAGAATGATTTGTATTGTGTTTGTTTTCTGTTAAAATAAAATAGAATAGAATAGAATAGAATAGAATAGAATAGAATAGAATAGAATAGAATA
>FASU01022753.1:0-15983 GCA_001486225.1 Heliconius pardalinus sergestus
AAACGCGCGTAGCCGCGTTCGGGTCCACTAGTTCGATTATAAAACAATACTTTTTTTTACATTGTCTCAAACTAAAGAAAATGTTAGCGAGCTAGAGTAATACGTTGTTTATTCAAACCTTCATTTCATCCACATCACCACAGAAATATTTTAATTATGTTTTTTTAAAGTGTACGCTAAAGTTAAATGAAATCTATTACAAAGACCGTTGTTATAAACTCACGTATGTTTTAACCAAGCTGTAGATATATAAATAGAAGCTCCTACAAATATATGTATGTGTAATTTTAGTGTAAAAGAATATTTAAATTTAATTAAATTAACTCAGAAATTAAATTATTCTCAGGCGGCCTTGGAAACAGTTCGGTGTGAGGAGCTTCAGCTTGAACTGTCATCAGCGATGCGTGCTCGTGGCACTTCTACTACTGCCACGTGGTCGACAACAGCAACGCAGCCAGCTTCTGAAATAGAACGGATAATGGCGAAAATTGAGCAAGACAATCGTATTTTAGCAGAACTCGAACATTCCAGATCTACAACGCATGGTAAAACATAGATTATATATAAGCATATTATTTGTCCATCATTTTTTATACAGTCTTTTTAATATTACTTTCTGTTTGCATAGGAATTCAGTCCAGTGGATCTAATCAAGCTTTGGGAGAGTTTCATTCTCCGACGCCATCGCCGCTGCCGCACTCGTATACCAGCATGACCGGTCATGCTGCGTTATGTCAGAGCAACACCATGCCCACTTTATCTTCTCTACACGCTACATCTCAATTTACTGCCCCTAGTTCTAACTCTGTAGCCTACTCTATGAGTGCGCACAACCCCACTTCGTATTCAAACCCAGTACCTGCCTCTTATGGTTTGACCAACACTCATCAAGTTACATTTACAAATCCGGTTACTGCCCCTCTCGTCAACAATATAAGTCAAATTTCTAGTACACTAGCAGGGTTACAGTCAAATCTTCAAAATATGACGGGAAATGTTGCTGCTATGAGTTTAGGGGCAACGTTAGTTGGCCCATCTATAACAGGGACCATGGCCGGAGCAGGACTTTCTAGTTGTTTAAACAATCCACCGACAAGTTTATCAGGAGGTCTCACGAGTGCTTTAGCTGGTATACAATCAAATTTGTCTGGTGCTCTTGGAAACCCATTAAGTAATCTGACTGGAGGAACACAACTAGGCGGTCTTAATACTAGTTTGACTGGGACAAATGCTTATGGTACTGGAGTTGGAACATATACAAATCCCCTTATATCGAGCGGATTGGGAACAAACACTATGAATATTAAACTTAAGCCTATCGATGAAATTGATCTTGGATTAACCCGATACGGGGCCAATAATCCATCTATGGTCAGAGCTGCTACTCCTGTAACGCCACATCAACCTACCTGGAACTTAGGATTAGAAAGCCAATTTGGAACTGATAGAATAGGAAATTTGGACACATTTCTACATGATCGCGGTCCTAGAGCTATAAGACTTTTACCAAATAATATGCTGGACGTTGATGGTACTTATTGTTGTGAACTTGTAAAGTAATGTAATAGGAAAATATATTTTTTTCATTCATACGAGTGATATATTTATTACAGTGCGAAATACACATTATATGAATGGTGGTGCCCCCAACGAACCTCAAGTTGATATGTTGGATATTCCAGGCAAAGGTCGCTGTTGTGTTTACATCGCTAGATTTTCTTATGATCCACCTGAGTAAGTTATTGAGAATATTAATACTTTTCCAATTTTTTGGTTGGTATGAATCCTATAATGTTTTTTAGAGTTGAAAATACGGAAGGAGAATTATCTATTTGTGCTGGAGATTATTTACTGGTCTGGGGTCCTCCGGATCCCAATGCAACGATGCTTGACGCTGAGCTGCTAGATGGCCGACGTGGATTAGTACCTGCAAATTTTGTACAGCGCTTAGTAGGCGATGACCTTCTGGAATTTCACCAGGTATTTTTGTAATACATATTCCGACTTATTACTCCGGTAATATAAGTTGCTAATTACTAAACTTTTATCTTCTGTTTAAAAGGCAGTTGTGGCCACCTTACGTGATGCTGATGAAACTGCAACTACAGCTATAAGTGATTTATCACTAAGCAGGGATGTGGCTCGTCTTAGTGAAATGGCAGATATAAGTGAAGGACCTGAAGATGACGATAATGGTAAACTTGCCCATTAGATACCAAATTTATATTAGTTTATTATCAGTCATAAATTACTAGTAAATAATTAAAATTAAAAAAGAAAATCATTATCTTCCCTATAGCCTTTTAGCCTTCAAAGCCTTTTAGTATTTATTGACCAGTTAACGTACATTTTAATTTCTTTTATTGAAATATGTTGCAATATTTGCATGTTAATTTTCACGCATATCTTACATAATTTAATGCACTAGTCAATTTAGGTTATTTGCCTATACAAATATACATTTATGATAATTTATGAGATATAACATTTTTTAAAATCTTAGCAGGATAACAATTAAATCATTCATATGTAAAGTAGTTATAGAAATCTATAGTTAAACCTTTATCCTTTCCTGTTTAACCCATCCTTTAACATCGGAATTCGCTGCACGCTTCTTGGCATATCACTCGCACTTCGCCTGCTTGGCTATCTCCAACTCGCGATCTACCCTCGGACTTGAACAGCCGAGCTGTTTTTCTCGTCGTTAGTGCCTGCACCGCGCCAGCTCACGCTCGAGAGACAACTCAACAAGTCAGTGCTGATTGGCTGGACTGCACCTGAGGGAGTCCAGCAGGCCAACATTGAAAGCTACCACGTCTACGTCGATGGAGTCCTTAAAACAACGGTCAAAGCAACAGAACGCACTCGGGCATTGGTTGAAGGCGTAGACGCTAATCGAGTGAGTTATCAGATATTCCTAAACAAATATTAACAAAATTTATTATTACCTTTCATCTTAGTTACATTTGTTAAAAGAAATTATTATTTAGTTAAACATTTAGTTTTTCATCACAATTTTATGTTATCATTTCAAAATTTTAAAATTAATAATATGTGATCTCCTTAGTTTAATAGAATTAACAAGCTTAAATTACTTTAAAGCCTCATCGGATTAGTGTCCGTTCAGTAACCGCCACCAGACGTACGTCTAGGGATGCTGCATGTACCATGGTGATAGGTCGGGATACAGGCAATATGGGACCTACTTGTGTAAGGGCTAGTGGTGTGACCTGTTCCCAAGCGGTAATATCATGGTTACCAGCTAATTCCAACCACCAACATGTCGTCTGCGTTAACAATGTTGAAGTAAGTTATTGTAATGTGATATAACGTTAATTATTCAGTATAAGTATTTTAGAACATATAGTATACGTATTATATATTTTACGATATAGCAATTAGTATTTTATATCTAATTTAAGGTACGAACTGTAAAACCTGGTGTTTACCGCCATATCATTACTGGTCTATCTCCAAGTACACAATATCGAGTAACAGTGAGGGCCAAACATTTGAGAGCGGGTCCACCTGGTGTTCCTATCGAAGAAGCCCCTGGTGCTTATACAGACTTCAGAACATTACCAAAAGGCTTACCGGATCCGCCTAACGAAATAATGGTACATACAAGAACTTTTTCGAAAACTTAGCATGAAATGATCTAAGCATGCTTTGGTCAATTTTTATACACTCTACACTCACATTTCCTGCTCGCCCTAATAAGAATATATACTACCTTTTAAGACTATTTAGTTCAAATTTATTAAGATTAAATTTTAAAGTAACATTTGAAACAGTTATGTAAATAAATATAACTTACAAAACTGCTTCCATATTCTAATACTCTATAAGCGTTGTAGCACACGCACTTTAAGAATGCTTTTCAACGCTCACAAAGTGTGTGTTTTAAGCCCTAACATTAATTATACCACAATTCATACACAACCCCTCCCTTTCAAGTAATATATCACAACCTCAAAGCACGCGGCACCATGGAAAGTTTCGAGGAAGTCGCGTCAATCGCAACCATTAATCCAGCGCCAGGACAAATTTTTTGACTTCGCTCACGTTGTTGGTAGCTTAGCAATCCCTTTGTTGAATCCTCCCTCAATGTGGCTTAATAGTATGTATGGATTTCATAAACCAATTGGCCTTAATAAAATGGCTGGATTGTTGGTGGTGATTGGTGCGGTGTCGCAGGTGGAAGCTGGACCCCAGGACGGCACCCTGCTTGTGACGTGGCAACCGGTGCTTCGCCCTCCCGCTTCCGGGCCTGTAACCGGATACGCGGTGTACGCGGACGGAAAGAAGGTTACTGATGTCGATTCCCCGACCGGTGATCATGCCCTCATCGACATTGGCAAATTGATCGGCCTCAATCCAAAATGCGTCACTGTAAGTATTGTATTGCTTAGACTGGCTACTTGAGCGCTGTGTAATTACTTGCACATTATACTTTTGTAAATGACACGCATTGTGTGCTATGACTTACCAACTCCGCTTAATTGAGATAAGTCCAGTGAATTTGTTTTTGTTCTTACAGGTGCGAACCAAATCTCGAGATAGCCAGTCGAGTGATAGTGCTCCTACTCCTATACCTCCTGCTGTGCTCCGAGGAGTCGGCTCAAGAATGCCTCGGGGGCCAGGTCCCGGGCCGGCTCAACCAGTCGCGGGTTTTCGAGGACAACGTCCTCAACCATATCAGCAACATCAACAAGTGTTAGAGCATGATGAGAATCTTTCCGATAAGGAAATATTCCCATCGAGCAATCGTCCGCATGACCCACAAACTACTCAGGTGAAAATTTATTTATTTTATTATTTTTATGTATATACATACATATATTTATACATGTATTAAGTTAATTGGTAAATTTGAAAATATTTAAATTTGATTAAAGATACGATTTACGTATGTAATCCATGAAACGTTCGGCTTTTTATAGATTTTTTTAAATAATGCTTTGTATTACAATATATCTATCTATCTATCTTTTTATTTTGTTAATGTATGATAGAATACTTTTAATTCATGATTATTTTGAAATAATTAAGATAATTTGATGTTGGCACAGCACTATGTGTATATTTAGTTTGCAAATCAGTGTTGTATCTATATTGTGTAAATTCTTCAGAAATCTCATTTGGCCCGTATGTTTATTTACAATGTTCATAAAAGCTTCCTTGGTTTTAAGTTATTGTTGCGTCCTTTCCATCTGTGTCTTATTAGCTGTTCTATTAAAGTTAAAGTCATACGCTCTTTACTTACAAAAGAAGCTATTTCAATTTTTTTCTTGTTTAACGAATTCATTTTACAAATTATATTTAGAGATATCAAATTAACAAATATAAAACATATTTTTACAAAATGTATAAAAATAGCTTCTCGTGTAACATCGGTGTTGCAAACTGCACTCTTTATACTATCTCCTGCGGTTCTGTCGCTGGCATCCTCTGAGTGTCAAGTAGTTCTCCGTTCTCTCTGCCAAACGGTTTCAACACGACCACGCGCGCAATCGACTATGTTATAGCTATGCACTCGGCTCGAGCGTTCAAAATTAAATGCATACTGCTTGCAACTAGAATTGTAGTCTCTAGTGCTATTGGCCGATACCAGACAGCGCACGACACCTTACAGATTGTTTACTTAGAACAGATAAAGAGCCTGTACTTTGTGACACAGACAATTCCTCATCGACCTCATATTGTTAACCAGCCTCTAAAAGTATAACCTTGCCTCGCTCTCACACCTAAATGTTATACACCTTTCCATAGCCCACGAGCGGATTCGGCACAGGCCTTCTAAAGAGTATATTCGACAAAATAACCCCTTCGGTAAGGAATTTTTACACGTCTTTTTATATATTTTTTTATTTATTTATTTCTTTTATCATCTTCTTGACACGTTTTGTTTAGAATTGAGTTTTGTTTTTGGGAGTGTGTTTTTTGATTTTTTGGTTATTAGTTGACATTTAATTTTTATTTTCACACAGTGTGCTCGTATTTTAATAGCATCGTTATAATTATATGCGTATTTACTTACGTAGTCAGTTTATAATCCATACATACAAGTGATATTTTCTTTGAGTATGCTTCTGTACATATAAAAGTAGAATAATACAAATACAATAATCGTAGAAAAAATGTATTTGTTAGCTAACTTTAATGCATATTCACCTATTGAATAACTAAGTATAAAATGTTATATGTTTAGAAATATAATATTTAACATACACAACATAGCTCTTAGATCTTGGAGAGGCAATTAGAAATTAAACCATTTTATTAAAAAAATTGGTTCAAAATATTTTTCAAGTAATATTTAAAAAAATAATTGAAGCAGGACAGCAATTAATCAAGAACACCTATTAATAACTTGTTAAACTATAAGTACACTGTTCCACTAATAATTAATTATTTGGTATACTTAATCGTCAGCATTATATTCTGTGTTGGGAGAGCGCTTTACGGCAGACAACTTTCATTTTCACTTCGGCTTCACAACTTGGCCTCACTTGCTCTATTCATCTTGCATATCTATCTGTACATCCTGAAATATATCTATACAATGGCCCTCTAATGTATGGATATGATGTCGTCAGCTTATCAATTAGTTCAAGCTTCAGCGATAAAAATACAGCGGTAAATTTGTCAAATTATATCATTTATTTCATAACCATATATTGTTAAATGAATGATTATGTAAAAATGAATGAACGTGTGGTACCTATCAGCAATCGGGGATACCGGCCATCGAAATCACAAAAGAGGGTGCAGTGGAAGCGAGTAGCGAGGACGAGGAGGCTTCGCGACGCCGCCCGCAGGTCTGCGATCTCTCCTAAATGTCATCGATGTGCTCTTCATGTGCTAGCACTTATCACTTTGCTCTGTTCTTTCTCAATTTTATGCGGAAATTTCTGATCACAAGTTTTTCACTTTTTGTTGTTCTGTGTTGTCTTCACGTCCTCGATGTTTGACACACTACACAGGTTCACATTCGACACCACCCAGGTCTTGAGACACGTAACAACCCCAACAGATAGGTAGAAGACAATGTCCCCCACAGAGCACTCGATACAGACTCATATCATTCGAGCATGCGCAGCGTGTTTGTTTGATTATTTCTGCATGCTGTCTTGGCTTCAATTCGATCTCAATACTACTCTGTTACACTATTTATTAAGTTTCTCTTTGTAAGGAATTAAGGCGTAATCAAAAAATATGGGAAATATTTTTTATGTGCATTTTAAGCTATGAACCACTTTCGGAATTTTTGTGCTATGTGGATAATACGGTTTCAAATATATGAGCTGCACGCTAGCTTTCGTTGTGCATGGGGATTGAATAGTACTTTCAGAGGAATGTTATACATATATATGTATTGAAAGGTAAAGTATATATTGCTTATGATCGCATACGCCAAAAAAATATTATGGCTGTGAAGCTTGATAATTGCTGAAGGCTTTGTAATGGAAAATCTAACCTTATTAATGTGTTGGTACGTACGGACGTCAGCAGCAGCCGTCCCAACCTGCTCAAGCGTCGCAGCCGCTTTCGGGACAGCAGTACCCGAATACACAAGCCTTCCATGGCACGCAGCAACCCCCTTATCCACAGGGCGGCCAGTTTCCAAGTAACCAGCCGACCCAATATCCCGGTCAGTCGCAGCAGTATCAGAACCCTCCACCCAGAAATCATCATGAAAGAGGACGTCCTCCTAACCCTCATCAGGTAAGTTTATGTCATACATTTTCTTTTTTATATAATTATAATTAAAAAATATATATCGTAAAAATGTTTCATATACTAACATAATTAGAATAATTGAATTTCGTTTTAAACAGCAAGTACCAGCAATGCCACAAGGCCCAATGCCGCCATACGGTCCTCGGCCGGGACCACCACTTGGCCCACGAGGTGCACCTCCCGGGCAACGTCCGCAACAAGGTCATCCACAATCTAAAAGATGTCGTTACTTTGTTGCACTGTTTGAATATGATCCAGCGACAATGAGTCCTAATCCTGAGAGTTGTGATGAAGAATTACCATTTAATGAAGGTGATACAATAAAAGTGGGTATCATTTTGTGGATTTATTTCTTTACTTTAATTGATTGATATCATATAACATTCAAAATTTAGTTCATTATACTTAATATGTTAAATATTATATTGTTTTAAATGAAAAACTCTTATGATTACATACTTTTGCGTATAGTATAATAGAAAACGATATGCATACATAGGTTTGGGGTGATAAAGATGCCGATGGCTTTTATTGGGGTGAGTGTCGTGGTCGACGTGGCTATGTGCCCCATAATATGGTTATGGAGGTATCTGAACAGGAAGCCACAGGACAAGTTGCGAAACCGCGGGATCGGTGGACGGATGCTTACGCCAATCAACCTGTTCGAAGAATGGTCGCACTTTATGATTATGATCCACAAGAACTAAGTCCTAACGTCGATGCCGATGTAAGTATCACTGTAAGTCCAACCTTCATCATATCTTTTCTTCATAGTTTTATCATACTTATAATATAACGAAAATATATTATTTTAGACATCATAATTGGATATCCGATAGTGTGAATGCTTTGCAAAAGTATTGTAGATGTCGGGTTTCCAAAAATGTATAATACTAAATATATACAGTTAATCGATTAAAAAGATAGTTTCAAAATGATAAATAACTTAATTATTTATAATTTCAGGCGGAGTTAAGCTTTCAAACGGGTCAGATAATCCACGTCTATGGAGACATGGACGATGATGGATTCTACATGGCCGAAATAGAAGGTGTAAGAGGCTTGGTACCCAGCAACTTTCTTATTGAAGCCAACGACCAATATGGACCTGGAGCACCACCAGGCCAAGGTAATAATAAAGCAATTTTCCAATGGCCGTAAAATTACAAATCATTCCATATTTTTCTGCGGTACATATTTTTCTGCGATTTCCCGAATTTTGCTATCTGCCCGTTTCGAGACATTGTTCGAGATTGCCTGTTTAGGTTTTCCGGAACGTGAAATATTTGTAGTTCTCAAAAGTTTTTAATTTGCATTCCAAGTTCTAATGCTTATATAGATTAACAATAAAATTAATTAATTATTGCAAAATATTTTTTTATCACATAGGTCCTGGATTGCCTGGTGTCCGAGCGCCACTTGCAGGACCAAGCATTCCTGGAGGCGGCCAAGGGCGTGGACGGGGTGCGCCTCCAGGTCCTGGGGCTCGAGGACCTCCGCCACCGCCCAGAGACAACGTTGCACCTGCACCAAGAAATCATCATCGGAAAACAGGTATAATATCATATTTTTTTATGTTATGTATTGTGTAGAGCCGCGAACGGCTTTTCAATATTTGCTGTTATAGTTTATCTTTCCCTGTTAGTTAAAAAATATATAAATGGTTTAGGTAAGTCCAGCTAATAAAACAGATCAGGATTAATTCTGATCACTAAGAGCTTTGAGTGTTTCATGTTTGCACCTTGGACTTGCTGTGTGACTACTGAAAAACGCTCGCTATTTTGCTCTGGTAACTTCTATCATCTTTTCTGTACACGGGTAAACGATTGCCACGGGACTCGCTTTGCGAGTTACTTTTGTACAAAAATTTAATTTACTAAACAGGTATATTGCCGTCTTCATCATCAGAAAATCATTAAATTGTTACATTACTCAATGAAATTTGAAGCACACTCGGTCATGAAAGTAAAAAGTAATATTTCAACGCGAGTCCGGCTGCAATCTACGGAGCACAAAGACTCTTGGTGTACACTATGCTGATTAACACTATCTTGGATTACACAGTCACAGACATCGATGTTTAACACGTGAAAACTAGAAGATACAACCATACACGAAAGTCAGATTTAGAGACTATATATTATTCCGATATACGTCGAGGGCAACTTTTTTTGTTCGCATTATCTTTCTAACTATCTATTCTATTTTTATTTTGTCACAACTTCCCTATCACGTTAGCTCACGCAAGGTAGGCTGGTCAAATACACGCAACATAGCATTGCACAGAGCCCACGATGTGCGTGAAGTGTGATCCAAGAGTCAAGTGGTTGTCTGTGGTCACTATATATGTTGTGTGTATTGTCTGTTTGCTAGATGCCTGCCCTCTTCCCCCTTCTCAGTTAGACCACACCACATGCGCCAGTAATCCAGAACAGGCGAATTCTCAGGTAAAAATATTACCGTTTATACAGTTTGACCCCACAAGAAACTTTCAAATTATGCAACGAAGCTAGTCATTATATTTAGTTCAATTACCACTTCATACTTTTAGATTTAATTTTCACTATTTTCTTTTTAGTTTATTTTTCTTCTGTATTTTATTTTGCGTCTCATCTACGCCCAGTGTATCTATAGCTAAAGGGCGGACCGTCCGTTCTCAGTTGTTTTGGTCCGTAGCCGTCTGGACTGATCATTGAGGTTTATGACACATTAGATATCATTTCATACTGGACCATATCATACAAAACTAGAACAAAACAACAATACTTCACTAACATTAAATATACCATTTACTCCATCACGTCTATGTCAACAAAGTCTCTGAAGCCTGTGAATGTGGTCCATTACTAGACGGTTACCGTAATGATACTTTAATAAAAAACAATATATAAATGACGGGTTTAAATGAGAAATTAATTTTAAAATAAATAAATTCTATGAACACATATTATATTTATCAAAATTGTAATCGTCTGGGAAACAAGTTTTTTTTTTGTGAAAAATCTTCCTCAGCATGATATTTTGCATATAACTTCACGCTCTTCGCTATTTAGTCGTGAAAATTTACTTAATTATATATCCAAATTGAGCAATTACAAATTATATTAAATTTGTAATTTGTACCTATCTCAATTCGCTTTTGTACCGCAATGCATGCATGACCAATTCCGCACACGTATTGCCCAAGCAAATTAGATGAATGCATGAAAACTGTGTGAAATCTTAAATTTAAAATATTACTTTCACTAATGACCAATTACTCTCTTCTTTAGTTTAGAAGACCCTTACTATCTTGATGGATCCTGATTAACTCGATGGTTTCCGAGACAGATCATCAGATCAATCAGTAGTAAATCAGTTGCGAATTAGTCGAATTCGCTAGATATCATATAATATTGCATCAAAAAGGCTAGTTTCACATGAGACGTTCTGCCGGGTCAGTGATATTTTTGACAGCTGAGTTTTTCATAGGCGAGGGGGAGAGGCGTGGCGAGCGTTCCGCAGGCGAGCACGATCGCGCGCACGAGCGCTGGTAGCGCGGGCACGCCCAGCAGCGTGCAGTCGCCGGGCGCGGCGGCGCTCTCCGCCATGCCGCCCGTGGGCACCACCACGGCCGTGAGCACGTCGCCTGCGCGGCGCGGGGGCCCCGCCGTGGTGCCAGCGCCCACCGCGCAAACACCCGCGCAGCCCACGCCGCCCACCTCGCAGCCCAACCTCATGCAGAAGTTCACCGAGATGACCGCTCCCGGCGGCGACATCCTCAGCAAGGGCAAGGAGCTCATATTTATGAAATTCGGTCTCGGTGGCAAATAATGTCGACTTTACGGCCTCTGGGGCCTCTTTAACGTTTAACGATCTCATTTTTAGTTTTGACGCGAAAGGGTTCTGCTGCTGTTCCCCTGCCCGGCTTGTCACAGCCGTGTTTAACCGAATTTTTCTACTCTAGGCCATTCGACTTACCATTAACCGATAATATAGTAATGTAAATAATAAAAGTTAAAATTCAATAAACGCACAGTTTAGTGGATATTCAAAATATTTAGTGGTCTTGATAGTACGCACGGTTGACGACTAAACAAACACCTGAAGTTAAGTATGTATAATGTTTTCTATCTCTCAAGTCTGTACCCGTCTGTTAGGTTAGTTTATAAGAGCGTTCAGTTTCTGTGAAGGATCACCTTAGCTCAGGCAAATGGAACATTAATTGGTGACACTTTTGGTCTTTCAGCAAAGTGGTTCTTCACATCGCTGTAATCTTTTCGTATATAAGTACGAAAACTGTTGTTTTATGTATTTTTGTCTGACTGTTAGTATTTTAACTACTTATTAAATGTGGTTGGACCGCATCATCCTATATCTTTATTTCATTCTTAAACGCTAGATGTCAGTTCCCTTATATTATATTATATTATATTAGATAGATATCAGTACTTACGAAATATCGGATATACTTTAGTTGACTAGAGTCATGCGATATTTTTATGTAAGTGAAATTGGATAGGCCGGAATGGAACCTGCGACCGTCCTTGCAGAACACGAACCGACAACCAGTATCGACTTGGCAATAATTAACATGCGAAAGTGTGAGTGATTATGATTACCTGTTTCAAATGTTTATAGTAATGTTAAATATTGAGTCACAAATTTTACAAAATATATTAAAAAAATAATAATAATATCATAAATAAAGAATGTTAAAATTTATTCAATGTTCTCGATATGATAAGTTGTGTTATAAACAATAATTGTCAGTGTATGTATGTACGTCTTAAATATACTTAATATAGGTGATTACAGTTCAACAGCCATTAATTAATAATCATAAGATTTTCTGTAAGTACATCACTAAAAATAACACGCCAATATACAACTCCTCTCGAAAATAAATATTCTGTGATAGTAGACGTGATACCATCTTTCTCATTAATAAATTATATAATAAATGCGTCATCACGTAGATTTTCGAGATCAGTGTTCGATACTTCTTAAAATTCTAGAAAATACAATAATATCATTTATATCTAACAAACTGTCCAAATTTGTTTTTATTGTTGTTTTTAATATGCTACAATTGTTTGTGCTTTTTAATATTTGACTTCTTTCTTTTAATGTTGCTATAGCGAAAATCTTCTTATACTGTTCATATTTAATCTATTATTATAATCATTGGCATAATGCAAGGCCATGCATATCGAGCCACCTGAAAGACTGCTTGCAAAATGATAACATTACTTTTAAAAATATTAAATATTAGTAAATATTTAAAAAAATATTTAATATTTCAATTTCAACTATTTTGAAAATGAAGACTGTTAAAAGTTACCATAGCTACGCTACTATTGCTCTATGATAAAATTAAAAAAAAACCTTAACGAAATTTAATTCCCATGATTTTTTTATTTATTTATTTAGTTAAATATTAATTAATTATAATTTTCGTTTATAATAAATAAAATATTGGAACATAATTCTTTATCAAGTAAATTTTATTATTTGCTGTATTTATCGCGATAATTAATTTAAAAAAAAAACAATGGAGGAAGTGCATATGGATTATGGAGTGATAATATAATTTTGACATGTCTCAAAACTCAAAATGGTGTCCAGTGTCCACTAAATAATCCTAATAAATTGTTATTGTATATATTGATGGATAAGGTTGCTTGAACTGTAGGCTATTTCGATGCTCACTTCGTACAAGGGATTCTCTATTAAGTCCTTATAATCGCTTTGTATCTATCCAAAGACGTTCTCGACTATTTAAAAATCTTTTCGCATATAAACGAAATTAGCTTGCGATTGTTAGGTAACCATTCATATTTAAAGAAAACATGTTTAGCCACGCTGTTTAGTCCACAATAATGTAAGGGCAGTTCCACAGTGCAAGTGTAAGTTTAACGTTTTTGGAATATTAATCTTTTCTATCTTATATCTTAATGTGGGGAGTTTCTTCGAAAAAAAAATGTAATTTAATTAAAATTAGTAGTACGTTTGGTAGAAAAACTTGTTTATTAGATTTTGTATATTCTTAATGTATCTTTTGGGGACACTTGCATTTGCAACTGCTCAGTCGTTCGTGTAATAATTACTTTTAGCTAAGCTAACAGGCTACATATCTAACTATTAATGTACGACCTGAATTAATTGAGGTTTTTCTATTAATAAAAAAAAAATATTCTAGTGTTACGTCTAACAGCGTTCAAAGTTGTTCACTTGTTTATACATTGTTAAAAATCTGTATTCATATCTTTATCACATATATGGTTATTTATACGATATAATATAAATAATTATTGTATATTAATCGTGCAATCATAAAAATGCGTAATTTAATATGAAGAGTTGTATATTAATTATACTTAATAATAAATTATGGCAATCTATATTAAACAAACCTTTAACGATGTACCAATATGCTGCGACAAAATAAATGATACAAATGCCGCTTCTTTATTTCTTGTATTTCTGTGAAATTTTAATTTTGTTTTTTGTATAATATCTTGGTCTTCCATTTCTCAAACGTCAACGTCTTCTCAGCGTCAAGAAAAATGTCAGGATTCCATAGCACAATACCAATGCGTTTAAAGAGTTCTACTCTGAAGTTTGTTTTAATGTTATTTTAAAGAATGCAATACTTATTACTGTTATTTCTTAGCAAATATTCAAACTTTTTCGTTTGATGCCGAAACTTTTACAGTATATGTACATATATATTATATTGAAAAGCAAACATATTTATTATCCTTTAACGATGTACCAATATGCTGCGACAAAACATATTTATTAAACCGTTACGATTAAAATTATAGTACAAGTTAACTTCTTCGAAAAGGTAAGTAGAGGTAGATTAGATATATTATTAATAATGATCAGCTTCACGCTGTATCCCGCACACATCAGGATAGGCAGAGGGAACTTCGTATTAAGACACTCTGGTCCCCACTTTCCGCAGAATTTTGACATTGAATGTTGAGTGGCGGAACTCAACTCCGCACTTTGCCTCGACACCCGAGGGAAGATAAGAAAATATAAATTTAAATAAATATTTCATATACTCGAGTGGGAATTGAATCCACAACCAGCCGATTTTGCAGCACTCCTTGTGCCTCTGCGCTACGACTGGCCTCATTAATATTAATAATTATTTATAGTCATAATAATTGAAATAAAACCAATCTTATTTCAAATATATTTTTATTCACAACTAAGTAATAAATAATTTAGTTTATATATGTAACAATAATAAATCAAAGTAACACAACAATGGGGTATATTAGATTAAACAAAATATTAGATTAAAAATTGTAACAGTCAAAACAGTCTTCTTTTAACTTTAGCTTGCTTACTCGTAACTTAATTTACTTATATATTTTATTAGATTTGAAGAACACGCTTTAAAATAAATAACAAGCGTACAACACTACAGTAGAAACTTGATTATCCGGCCCTCAGTTATACGGATTCGCGATTATCCGGACTATCAACCGTGATAATTATTTTATTCAACCTACTACAATGAAACCTAAAATTTATATTTACGTAAAAATGTGTATTAATCGTATGTTGAAAAATGTTAATTTCTTAATAAACTTGTTGATTTTAATAGACATAACAATTTTGTGCTACATATGCATAAAACCAGCTTTTCTTTATACATTCGATTATCCGGATTTTCGATTATCCGAATGACTGACGACAACAATTAGTCCGGTTAATCGAGTTTCTACTGTATTATAAATAATCTTACAAAATACATTAATCTAAGACATTTTCTTTATATTTCTTTGTAGTAGTATTTGTTTTAGTGTCTAGTAATTGGGGACGTCAAACCACTGATAAAGCTTCTCACCACTCGTGTCGTATGAATATTCAACACATTTTGTGTTCAGCCATCTAAATGATTGTTTTTAAAATAAATACTTCTAAATTTGGCCAGTCCACAGAGTGTTACTGTAGAACCGACTAGTTATGGGTTCGATCCCCACTCGACGAGATGAAATATTTATTTTAATTTATATTTACATTTCTTCGCTCTAGTGCTGAGGCAAAGCGCGGCGTTGAGTTCTGCCATTCAAAACGCAATGCCTCCAGAATACAGCAGAACGGAGAACGGAGTGTCTTAACAATAGATTCCCCCTGCCTACGATGCTGTGTGTGGGATACAGCGTGAAGCTGTGATACTTCAAAATTTTATGTAGCTAAAAAATTGTAAATTAGAATAGAAAATAGATTTTGATTTT
>FASU01022796.1:208-16951 GCA_001486225.1 Heliconius pardalinus sergestus
ACCGACTTTTATAAAATTTGAAATTGAGACTCCTAAAAATATTTCATTGAACACGTGTTTCATGGTTTTCTAGAATTATCCCCTAAGGGTCCAAATAAGCAGGCGAAGCTGCGCGCGCCCACTAGTATTTAATAAAACCACAATATGTAAAATTTTAATGTTATCACAATGTAATTGTTGAACTCAGATTGAGTTCAGCTGCAATTTCCGGACTAAAATCGATATCTCCATTTGTTTTATATAATATGTCAACTATAAAATATGAAATTGAATACACTTGAATACATTTTTACATTTATCGTATTATTTGCGACCATTAATATTTTTAAGACTTCTTCGAGAAAAATGTTTTAGTGTTATTTACATAATAAAGATTATACTAATCTATAATGTAATAAAACAGCAAAAATATAGTAACTTTGATTAAATTTGCGAAAAAATATATAGCTCAGTGGGGTAGAAGTTCCTACAATCAACACAAAACTGTTGACTTTAATTTTAATGATAATAGGTAGTTAATGGAAGTAATGTGAACATAGTAATAAAATCCACTATATAAAAATCCAAGTCCATTATATAAAAATGTTTAAATTGGCACTTCTTAGATACTATTTAAGAAGCACATTACAAACCTTGAATCATCTATTTATTATATATGATTTGATGATGTTGGTTGAATGAAATATTTAATTCCAAGAAAGCAATAATAAATTCTTTCTTTAAATATTTAATAAACTTGTTATAGTGTATACACAAATAAATATTTTTAATTTATAAATAAAGAATGCACAACACTTACCATTAGGAGAATACACACGTAAATTGATAGGCACAGGAGAGATTCCCTTGTTAGAGCCTGTAATGCGATCCGTCTCTGCTTCAATCTCCCCTCGCACTTCATTGAAGTCAGTAAACTTCTTGCCTTTGCAGTGCAGAAACTCTGCATATTCTATTAATGATAACATTATACATTTAAAATTACTGAATACAAAATTTTAAATATTTTGGGTCTAAAACTAGTTTTATTACACAAGTGCTTAGGTTATTATGTAAAATAATAACATAATATTTGTTTCTTAAATAATTTAATTCTTTGTGAATTTAATTAGAATACAAAACTAAACATTATACATATTCAGTTCCTTTTCTAAACTCACATAGGATGGTAGTAATTAAGTTAGTACACAACAGTAATTACAGTTGTTTTTAACATTCAAATTACAAATGAAGGTTAATTCTTATATTACTAGTATATAGTCATGCTTTAAATAATTTTAAAATTGGTAATATCATGTATTACAATGTAAAAGAATGTTTTGTACAATTATATATATTGTAGCAGATCAATTTATTACTTAAGAGTTGTTTCTAACCTGCATTTCCATTAATGAGTTGGAGAATAAGAGGCCGACGAGTCACTATACCAGAGCCCCGAGGCAAAAAATCTCTAAAACAAAAAATATTACTTACTAATACAACACTATATATATCTTGGTAGGACTGGTTCAAACAGAATTTAGCTTATGTAATTATCAAGGATAAGAATTAATATATTTTATAATAAAATATTTTAGTAATTACTTATAATTTGTATATATAAAGCACAGTGAAATAAATATTGTAGCTTGAAGAAGTACTTTTATATGAAGGCATTGTCTAAATATTGACTTTCAACTAAAATGTCATTAGAAATTCTAAATAAAAAAAGCATTTTTATATCATAAATTTATTTATATAGCTTAATTATCAGCACTTGTATTAACATATATAAAAAATAACACTTTTAAATTTTAAATGAATGAATCATATGTAATCAACAAGAAGTACTCAATCACTTCTATGAATCATTACAACTTACAATAATAGTAATATTAGTGTTTAATAGTTGTAATCAGTGTCATAGTTATAATTCTTTCAGAAACAGAAAAACCATGAATTGAAATTGCTTGGAACAATAAAATTCAGCTAGGAACGAAAATTTACTAATTATCCAGTTGGTTTCTGATAAGTTACAGAAAATAATATATAATAAGCCAAATTATAAAAGTCACTAAACAAATAACAAACAGTTTAAATTTACAAAGAAGATTAACTTTGATCTACAACGATATTTGCATTAGTCATAACAAAGTGTGAATATTAATATGGTCAAATTTAAAATCATTGTATCTTTAGGACTAAAAAAACTATAAAAGGTGCACCTATCGAAAAAATTCTTTTGTCACATAAACAACACAACATTAATCTATTAAATTGCAACTTAAACTCTCGATATAAGCAATTATAAAAATCCTTTTATATTAGATACATTTAATAAAGTTTTAATTTTCACTTATTACATTTTGAGAGTTCATCTCACCTGCCTACAAAATTTTCTAGCACTGAACTTTTTCCAGCAGATTGACCACCCACAACTGCAATTTGTGGAAGATCTAAGGACATGTGCACGCCCATATGAACAAATGCATCTTGCAATTTGTTCACAATTGGGATCAATTGTTGCATTCCAAAATTTCCAGGCATTTTTGCTTATTTACATTAACTAAAGACCACGAAATCACTTAATACTTGCTCATCGTCTATACTTCACATCATCGATAAACTAATTTATTTTTCAATATGGTGGTTGGTGGGTGGTTATGGTAACGCTACGTTCCGTTTTTCGTTAAAATGATAACATCTTAACTGTCAGTTAATAGAAAACGTTCAAAATAAATCCTTAATTTATAATACAGACGAAATATATGCTCCACAGGCATATGCTCTTTTCTTTGTTGTAGCTTCATAATAGGCAAATAGTCCGTACTAGTTTTTTTATCCTTACATTATCTTAAATTACTAATCATTTTAAAAAATATCCTTAGAAATTAAAAAAACAATAAGAGTATACTTCTATACTTGCTTCTAGTGTATGTATAAAATCTGGTGAATATATAAAATCATAACCATTTAATCTTTAAATAAATTTCAGTTTTAATTATATTAGTTTTAGTTTCATTTTTATTAGCCTAATATATAAATAAAAACATCTAGCTCAATCGTTTGTAAGATCAATACTGCGTGACATGCGCACAAGATATAGGACACTTATACGTTAATATTATGACATAAAATACTAGAATAATAAGAAATAAAAAGAAATCACCAAAGAATATGAACGAACATTTTAATTGTGCTGTGTATTTAACTATGACCGAACATCAATTGTTATGTAATATTTTTTATAACTTATATACAAAAACGGTTTTTTAAAGTTAAGGAAAGACTAATAAAAGCCATAAAAACATTTTCTTCTAAAAAGTATGAATTCTATAGCTATATAACTTTCTTTGCTTTTCATAATTATCTATTACGCAATTAGGTTCCAAGTGTATTTCCTGCACTTTAATCTACAGCAAATTTTTTACCATTCCATATCTTTTTAAATTTGTTATTTTGGAGAAACCTTACCTGCCAACAAAATTTTCAAGAACAGAGCTCTTTCCTGCTGATTGACCTCCAACGACGGCTATTTGAGGCAAGTCCAGCTGCATGTGCACTCCCAGCTGCGTAAAAGCATCTTGCAGCTTATTAACTATTGGTATCAATTGTTCCATGCCCATATTCCCCGACATGGCTGCCGGTTTTGGGTAATACTCCTCGATTTATGAACTTCCTCGCTGATCGCTGCTTACTGATTTTCCCTCATCAATATGGTTTTAATTCTCCTTGCGCATGCGTAAACTTAGTAAGTGATAAAGAATATACCCATCTCAACAAAAATGGCTTTGAATAAATCCATATTCCCGCTGTCATATCAATAAGCAGTTTATATATAGGGCGATTTTTTTATCAACTTTATTATATTTCAAGACAAAATTCCATACCATTTCTAAATTAAATTATCTATTTTTACATGACATTGCATGTTAGATATAAAAACGTTAAGTATTGGGTCACAAATGTATTGTACTTTTTATTTATTTTTATTATTTAAAATGTTGTTTGTAAATTACTCTATCTGCGTGCTATGATGCGTGAAATAAACGAAAATATTGATAATAAGGACATTCAATTATGGTTAACCCTTAGTATAAGAATACATGTATACAATGTATCCCGTTTAGAGCAGGAAAGGCAGAGAGCACCTAGTGTTAAGACACTTCGTTCCTCATTTTTCGCCGAATTCTCGAGCCATTGTGTGTTAAGCGGCGGAACTTAATGGCGCCCTTTGCCTCGGTACGAGATTTTTTTATAGTATTAAATAGAAAGCAATGATAAAATAGTTTCAGCTTAGCAACTTTTTAAAATTATTATTAAATAAAAATGTTACACCATCAACTATATTAACAAAGCATGGGTCGCTATTATGTCGTTATATATTAAAATATCTTTTATTAAATTACTAGAGACTCCAACGCGGCTTCGCTCGTTTAAAATTATTTGTATATTATAACCAAAGGTTATTTTTAATAAAAGTTTTTATATACCTTTTGAGAATATGCACAAAAAGATAATCGGCTAAGTAATTTTGGTATGAAAGTGTAATAAACAAATTCACATTTATAATATTAATATGATTATGTATAAAATTTCGTCAAACAAAGTGCAGTTTTGTGTATAACCATCCTACGTACATATTAGTATGTGTGTATTTAAATATTTATTTATAAGTAAGATGTGACGAGGATGTAATTGAGGATAATCGAATGGTGCTACTTCCTTTTAAATGGAAATATTGTGAATAATATGTGAACGCGACCAAATATTTGTATTAATTTAATACATTAATTTAGAACGCAGCAAAACTGGTTTCTCAATGTTTTCCAGCAGAGTGCGTTAGATCGCGTCTTTGTGACGTCACACTATTGATTGTAAAGGAGATCGTCTTTTGGAGACGCCATCTTAAAATAAAGTGATATAAGTTTTGGTAGTGTAGAATATAGAAAAAAATCTGAAGTAATCTTATTTTATAAATTAGCATTTGAGGTTAATTGTTTTTATTATATTTATAACAAGTGTAACGGACCAAGGTACTGATGTATTTTGCTTTTGTTATTTCTCTAAGCGATTAAATTTACTTTGTTATTTACCGTTCCTTTGATATATTTTCTTAGTACCGTTATTGGCGAATATATTGTTACTGCTAACGAAGGATTAACAGTTATGAAAGTGTAATAATTTTTAAGAGTAAAATTAGGAGTCATCGATCCAGCGTCCGTTCAGCCTACGGATGTAACACGTCAATATACTTCAGAGGGCAGGGCTTAAAATTGTCCTATCACCAGTGCTGTGAAAGTGTTTCTAATGTTATGTGTACGTTCCAGTGTTATATAAAATAGAACGCCAATTGCTACCACCAATACAGTGTAGTGAAGTAAAGAAATTATCGTGAGGGACATGTCTTTGTGATAACCTATAGTTTAGTGCGATTTTTACGGTTGAATTAGTGCACATAGTGAAGGTCCTACTGGTTACAGTTGGTGGTTGGTGAGAGGGTGACCTCCTGATGGTGTGTACATCGCAGCATGTCTGCACTCTCGACGCCGGGCGGCGGAGGCACTACGGCGCAGAGCAAGCCGACGTCCGGCAAGCAAAAATATCAGAAATTGGACATCAATAGTCTGTATTGCGCTAACAGGGTATGTAAATATTTCTAAATAAAACAGTGATAGCAATCACTTCCTTTGAATTAATATATTTTTTATAACATAAATTAGTATCACTCAAATATGTAGTTTTTAGTTTGTCTATATAAAATGAAAAAAGGTTTAAATTTGTCAAATGATAAAAATAATAAGGAACTATTTTCTTCTTTGAAATAAATAAATTGCTATATAGAAGAGATAAAAATGTCATAATTCATACTTGTAAAAAAGTATTAGTGAGCTGACCTTCATGAATCTTACAGAGGCCACTAGATGTTGAAACTGCATTCTATTTTATACTATTAACTTCCTTAATATAATGGTGCAATTATATGTTAACATTTGTAATTTTCATTATTTTCTTTGTTGTTGAATGGAGGTCAATGACCTGGTAAAATGACCTTGCCATATTCTAGATTATTGATTATTTTAAAGCGAGACAATTTTATTCTTTGTAAATACAAATTGTATCAAAATAAAAACATGTTTTTTATATTATAAATGTAAATATTTATATGTAATATGAATTATTGCATAACAAAAAAAAATTTTTTTGTTGACATTACATATATTTTAATTGCACTAAAATTATAATTTATAATATACTTTAATTATAAGTTGTACATTATTTTTTAGAATGAAAACTCAGAACCGTCCTCTGTAAAATCTCAACTTAGCCGTAAACATGGAATGCAAAGTCTTGGAAAAGTACCTTCAGCTAGGCGACCACCAGCCAATCTTCCTTCTTTGAAAACTGAAACTGGTCAAGATCCTAACGCAAAGTAGGTTTTATTATCAATAAAATATATAATATTTTGAAATTAAAAACTGTATTTCACATTTAAATGTAAAATTGATAATTTCAGCTCTGTATCAGCTGTAACTACAACAGTATCTACTCCAGCAACATGCACCTCTCAAACTATAGTAAGTGTTTTATATATTTGCTTTTATTATCAATTTCAGATGTAACTTACAGAAAAGTGAAATCCTAGCTGTGTGCTAGTATATGATTGCTTGATATGCTGTCAGGAAACAGTGTAAATTTTAGTTAAATCTGAAATATAAAAAGAAGAATTGAACATCTCTAGAATACTATGTGTGCTATTTAACAGGGGTTAATATGCAGGTATTTTATGACCTGAATTTTGCATATTATTAAGCTTGTTGTACATAAAATAATTAAGTACAAAGTATAAGTTTTTATTCTGTACCTTAAATTCATTAGATATAGAATGCTAAATTGTAGTTCAAAGATGATGAGTCCCCATAGACATAGTTTTATGGATTTATGTTATTTTAATAATATTTTCTTAACATAAATTTATTATTATTAGAAAGAAAATTTGTAATTTGTTTTCTTTTAGATAAGTTCTTCGAACACCAGTGTGATTGCGGGAACAGGTTCTGGGGGATGGGTTCCACTGCCCCCACCTTCATCACCTCACTTCAGGACAGAGTTCCCTTCACTAGAGGCTGCAGCTCAACCTTCATACCGTTCTTCAGATCATTCTGTACCCCAACCACAACTAAGACCACAAAGTAAGTTCGTGAATTTATAAGCAATGTAAGTGAAAGCTCAACAGAATTTACTATAAAAGTTCATTCATTTCATTTATAAAATATTTATATGGAAAATAGATTCATACCTACCTCATAGCAGGGCACGTAGTGTTGTTAATTGTGTTCTTCACTTTTTGAGACATTGCATGTTGAGTGGCAGTGCTGCTTCCCTTTGGGTGGTGATAGCATTCACTACCGCCATGTTCACTGTCAGTGTCACATTGTCATGATGACCTCAATATTAGATATTAAATAAATAAAATATTAGTGATTGATAAATTTGATGATTAAAACCTGTTTGTCATGTACTATTTGAGATATTTGGCACAATATTTATTATTGGTAGAGACAGGAGCTCTGACAGTAGAGTTGAGCATAAGTGTGCAATTAAAAAGCCATCTTTGACTTAAACTAGGGTAGAGTTCCTTACCCTACAACGTGATGCGCAGCAGTATGGTGATGAAATGCTAAGCAATTTGTTCTCATAGCAGAAGGCAGTTGGACGTGCGGTGGCACGGCCGGCGCTCGGCAAGAACCTACATCCTCACCCGCCGCCGCGCCCGCCTCCACGCCCGCTTCACAGCAAACACCCGCTTTCCGTGCTATTCTACCACCTTTCGTGAGTACAACATATATAATAATGAATCTGAAAAATTTAACAGACCTTTTATTCATCAAAGATATCTCATCTCTTTCAACGTCAATCTTGTCACCTTAAAAAGAGATGAGATATCTTGGAGGCATTATGTGTTGAGTGGCAGAACTCAAATCCGCGCTTTGCCTCAACACCACAGCAAAGAAATGGAAATATGAACTTAAATAAATATTTTATTTCCTTGAGTAGGGATCGAACCCACAATCGTCGCTTTACAGTCAATGTCAAAATGTATAATTAGATTATGATATTAAAAACACAACTATTTTCAAACTATTTATGTCCCCCAATTAGTTCCGATAATGGATGTCCTATTTTATATTATAAAATATAATTAATTTCTTGCCAAACATTTATTATTCATTACTCACAAATTAATTTTTACGCAGCTGATGAAAGGTAGCAGTGGTACTGGAATTGGATTGGGAACTTTAGGCTCACTTCGTGACAATAGAAGTGTTAATAGTGGCGGTAGTAATAATTCTAGTAATAATATGGGCTCCAGGCCCGGGCCACGGCCCCCTGCCACACCCAGAGCCGTCGAAGTGTTGACGGCGCGTCCCATTTTACGCGAGGAACAAATCTCTTCCCTGGACGATATTTCCCGTGATGCAGGATGGGCGCAACATGACGATATAGATTATGAGTAAGTATGAAAATATTGCTTAAAATTTTTTATTTGTAGACATTTTTTGTTGAACTTATTGGTAAAATTTGATATAGATATATAATAGTGTGTGAATATTACACTTATTGAATATTTATTTAAATTAATGAATCATATTTTGTTTAAACTGATGGCTGCGTTAATATTTTTTTCTTTTTTCAGCCAGAAACTTGACTTCTCTGATGGTGAGTCATCAACTCCAAATACTAAAGCCAGTAATAAAAATAACCGGGCCAATATTGACAATGAACGCTTAGATTCAAAGATGCAGGATCCTGGTGATGAGGAGCAGCTATGGGCAGAACGCCGACAAAAGCAAAGTAATGAAGTTGCCCAAGTGGTCGCGCGAGCTCGTCAACGTAAAGAAGAGGAACAGAGGCGGCAAATGCGTGATTCGCCAGCCTCACAGTCTAATAAAGATAATCGTGATAAAGGTGACAGAGACCGGGACCGCAACGATAATAGAGAACGAGAAACAGAATCCAGGGAAAAAGAAAAAATAGATCACAGAGACAAGGAAAGGTCAGAAAATAAAGAGAAAGAAAGAAATGACATACGCGATAGGGATTCCAGAGAAAAGGATCGTTCAGATAATAGAGACCGTGATCGTACGGATAATAGGGATAGATATGATCGCGATAGAGAGCGCGACCGCGATAGAGACAGGCCAATGATGGAGAATAAGGATAGAACACGCTCAGATAATAGAGATCGTGTTGATGAAAAAGATAGAGATATGCGAGATCGTGTTGACAACCGTGACCGCAATGATAACAGGGATCGAATGGACCGCGATAGATATGACAGGGATAGAGATCGAAACGACAGAGATCGTGACCGCCTCGACAGAAACCTCGAAAGGGCTGAACGTGATCGAGAACGGGACCGTGATCGCGATCGTGACCGCGATTTCAGGGACAGAGACCGAGAAAGAGATTATCCTCGTGAACGGGATCGTGACCCCTCAAATCCTCCTTTTTCGAAAACATTTCAAGCAAATATACCTCCACGCTTTTTAAGGCAACAGCAAAATAGGCAACAAGAGGATCCACATAAAGCATGGGCTTTTACAGGGAAACCTGCCCCAAGGAGGCAAGAGCCACCTTACAATCCTCCCCGGCATACATCACATAATGGCCGCCGTTCATACTCAAGGTAGGATTTAATATGAAATAAATATACCACAATGTACAGATACCGACTGAAATACAGGTAACATTTTCGAATTTCGAAAAAAAATGTCGAAATGCAATCTTTGGTAGTTCTAGTTTTCACTAGGCAATTTTTCACAAATCTTTGTTTTTATTTTGCGTATCCTGAACCACATATATTAAATAATGTCCCTAAAAAGATTATATTTAATTTTATAATTTTTGTTATAATAATAGAGCCTTTATTTCCGAACTGTGACATTTTGCACATTTATAACTAAAAAAAAACACTTAAAATAAAATCATAATAGGTCTCTCAGTTCGGTGTGCCTTGTAGCATAGGCCTCCTCCAACTCTTTCCACTGATTTCTGACTACCACCACTCTTATCCAGAGGGGACCTAACGTCATTTTCAGGTCATCCTCCCATCTTCTCATTTGACGTCCTCGGCTCCTAGTGCCATCCCTTGGGTATCAAGTTGTTACTTGTTTACTCCATTTCTCCTTGTTACACCTGAGCATATGTCCAGTCCACCTCCACTTTAATTTATCAATTCGAGCCAGGATGTCTGTTATATTCGTTTTTTGCCTGATGTCTGTACTTCTCACTTTGTCCCTTAGTTTCAATCCTAGCATACTCCTTTCCATGCTTTTCTGACATCTTGCAAGTTTTTCCCTGTGGCATTCTGTCAAAGCCCAAGTTTCGCAGCCATATGTAATGCAGGGTAAGATACAGGTATCAAAGGTCTTCTTGATTTTAATGCCTATTTCCTTGCTTTTCGTGATCTCTTAAAGCCCAGAAGGCTTTCCAGCCAGTTGCAATTCTTTTATCAATTAACATTTGACTTATATCAATTGACATTTGGTCTCTTGGTGATATGATTTGGCCAAAATATACATATTCCTCTTCATATTCGAGTTTCTGTCCATTTACGGTTATGTCTATCTGCACTGCATTTGTATCTTTATTTGTGTGCATCTTGGCTTTGCCGGAGTTCATTTCTAGACATAATTCTCTACTTCTGTCAGCTAGGGTTTGTATCATCGATTCCAGTAATTTTGGATCTTCTTCCAATAGGACTAGGTCGTCCGCAAATCTAAGATGATTCAATCGTGATCCATTTATGCTTAATTTTTTATTAGTTTAATTTTTGTTAAGTGTATCTAAAAAAATCAGCTTCATGCTGTATCCCGCATACAGAGTAGGCAGAGAGAAGTTTTTGCAGACTCCCCATTTTCTGCAGAATTTTTCGAGGTATTGCATGTTGAATGGTAAAACTAAATGCTGGACTTTTCCCTTGGTGCCAGAGCAAAGAATTGAAAATATTAATAAATAATCATTCATTCCTCATGGGGATCGAAGCCACAACCGTCATGTTACAGTCACACCCTTGTTCTCCTGGGCCATAAAAGCCTCATGTATCAATTTTTTTTTTAAAAATTTTAGTATACTATTTTATTATCGTAAGTAAAACATTATTTTTCATTTCACTTTAAGGGACTACTCTGACCGTGAAGATGATGTAAGAAGAGAAAAAGATGGTTCTGGTCCTCAGTGGCGATCAGAAATGCAAGATTATGATAGATCTGGTCGAGAACTAGATAGGTCTAACTCTAAAGAATCTTACAAAGACTTCAATGATTATAAGGATAGAAGAAATGATTCTGACAGAAAACCTTTAGATTCGGCTATTGAACAGTGCAGTAGAACTGCTGCCGATAAGTTAACTGAAGTTTTCGAGAGGAAAAGTATTGGACTTGTAGAACCATTTGCACCCAGCAATGATGTAGCTGCAGCATCGCAACTTCCTGAAAGGCGAATAACTCCGCCCTCGAATAATTTACAACGGGAAACATTTGACAAAGATTTTAGCAAAGCCTCATGGGCTGAAGTAGCACAAGAAGAACAATTAAGTTCTTCATCTAAGTTATCTATAGACAAAGAAAGTTCGCCAAAACAAAATGAATTTAAAATGAATGATGGCTTAAGTTCTGATACTACTGATGCAATAAAAACATTACAAAATACAATGAATTCCAATAGTAATATACACACAAATATCAGCACACAAAATCAATCCAACAATTTTCATAATAATCACCTTTCTAATATACAAGCTGTATCTCCACAAATTCAACAAACTCACATTGTAAACACACAAGTGAATATCAATTCTGCAACTGTATCTTCTGTTAACCAACCTCAGTCTTCAATATTTTCTGACCCTCATTCTATTTCTAGTTCTATTCAATCACCCTCTAAACTTACTAATACACCTGAAATGTCTACATCTCAAATGCAAAGACCTTTATCAGAACCAGTGACAAGTGCTGTAAAAGCAATAGTTTCTTCTCAAAAACCAGAAAAGGAATTTTCTGAGTCTGAATCTGTAGCATCAAAATCTAGTACTGATCCATCAGTAATTACAGTAAATAAATTGACTGACCCTAATTCTATAGAAATTATTCAAGATTCTCAGAAAAGATCTGTTGACGATATAAAGAACGAAAGATATAGTAACGAACAATTAAATAAAATACCAGTAAAAGAGCCAATTGAAAGAAAATCCAGTGGATCTGGATCTGAAAAGAAGGGAAGAGGCTATGCAGGGAGTGGTGGTAGCAGTGGCTATGTTTATAGTAGAGGTTGGGGACCAAGAGAATCTCGTGGACGCCGCTCACATCGTAGTTCCCGGTCAAATAATAGAGCAAGTGAATCAGATGGCTCCACTGATGGTACTAACGCAGAACGAAAGGAACGCCGACGAGCTCCTCGTAGCCCGCGTGGACCCAAAAAACAAGATAGACCTGATGACGCTAATTTCACATCTTCGGAACAGGGTATTCCAATAACGGATGGCTTAGAAAATAGGGAGCCTTTTGCACCACGTGGGCAACCCTCTCGACGCGGAAGAGGTGGTTTCCAGGGTTCCAATAGACCCCCTGCACCAGCTAAACGTGTAGCTGGATATGGCCCACCTAATACGAAGAGTCCTTTTAGTCAAGCTAACAGGGTCAAGGACAATGAAGATATGAAGGATAACATGCAAGATGATAAAGAAAAAAGCAATAAAATGCGTCCTGGTTCCTCTACTGGTAAGGGACGTGATCGTCGCACAAAAGGCCCGCATAGTGGCGAAGATGAAAACTGGGAAACAACATCAGAACATTCCGAAAGTGGGGGAACAGGCAACCGTCGATCAAATGGGAATAGACAAAGTGGTCAGTCTCAAAAAGGACTGGGACAAAATCGTCCACTGAATTCAATGAATCGGCAAAATAATGGGCGTGGTCAACAGTCAGCTAAAAAGGAAGAAGAAAATAAAACTGAACTTGCAGAGGCTATTAGTGATCTTAAGATATCAACCGCTAAAAAAGATGAAGAATCTGCCGATGATGGATTCCAAAAAGTTTTAAATAAAAAGAGTTCTAAAGAAACTAGGGGACCAAATATAAAAGAGGAAAAGCAGCCCAGATCTCGTTCGAATCAAGGCGGTGGTCGAAATGGTTCATCTTCACGAAATCCTAGTGATAAATCAAATTCCCGTGGACCAGCCCCAGTCGCGACTAAATCGAGCACGCAATATGATCGCCCACGTCAAACTAACTTGGCGCCACGGTTTGTTAAACAAAGGCAAAAGCAACAAATGGGCCTAGTGTCTAGTTTCGTTCCAGATACAGGGGCCGCTCCGCCTCCTCCTCCAGTAAACGCATGGGATAAACCGATTGCACAAACTTTACGGGGTAACATTGAGGAGCCCCCAGAAGTTATTGAAACTAAATCAAACCAATCCAGTCAGCGAAGTACACCTGGTGAAACACCCAATGAAAATAAGACTGCTGCACAACCACCTTGTTCTATAGCAGCTGACAAAACTGGAGTTTTGGATGGATCAACCCCTCCTGTAGAGACTATTATATTTGAAAATACAAACTATAAGACTGCACCTCCAGCTGAAGCTTTAAAACAAAAATATCAACCTAGTGCTGCCACTGCCAAACCACAAGAAGAAGTTCAAAGTGAGTTGGAACCAAGAACCTTGCCCTTCAATGGAGATGTTAGGCCCCGGCCTAGATCAATTCAAGAACTTATGGCTGATACTGGTAGACCAGTGTCTGAAGCTGAAGGTACATTGGGTCTTCCAATAACATTTGACACTTCTCAAAAGACTGAAGATTCCTCTGATATGAAACTTGACTTTGCATTTGACTCTGATCTTGGACAGCTCACGGAAGACAAAACTACAAAAGCTCTGGGATTACCGCGCGGAACGCATATGAGCACTTCCAATACTATTTCTCCGCTGGCGGCAGATCTCAATTTAAAGATCGCCAGCGTTAAAAAAGTATGGGAAATGCCAGCTGTTGCAGAAGGAAGTGAGGAGCTGCAATTTGCTGGCTTTGAAGAAAATAACACGGAGACTGGTGCTCCGCCTAATGTATGTAAAGTGAAACCAACTCAGCAATTACAGTCACCCCCACCCCAACATTACAACCATGTTAGCTATCAAGGGAGCTATGGTGGGCTTTCAGTTCCTTCACCACCGGCTGTCTTATTTAATTCCTCGCAACAAATACTAGGTTCCTCTCAGCAGCTCCCACAACAAGGAGGCTTGTATGGAGCGTTTTTGGATCAAACACGAGGACAGTTTGGTGGATTCCCCGGTACTCCATATGGTGCTGGTTCAGCTACTCCATACAATTATCAACCTCCGCCAGATATGTTTCAGGGTTTACCAAGCCAGTACCGCATGGTAAGTAGATATTTTTATTTATACATATTATTTACATATAAACTGTCCATTAATTGAAACTTAATTATTTATGTAAAAAATCATAATAAACATTGACATAAAAAATGTAATACTTTAAAGTAAATTATGATTATTTTTATGAAATATTAAATTTATCCTACAAATATTCATTAAACTTCAGGCCGCGGCGGCAGGTGGCGGTGCGGCTTTCGGACAATCTGGACAGCTAGGAAACAGTCCAAGCACTGTTTTGATTTCAAGTACATCAAATTCTCTCATGTCTGCTACGGTTAAGCCTTCTACTCAACAGATTGGTGCTATAGGTAAATTAATAGAATTTATACCAGAAATATTGAAGTATTGTTCAAAATGGATTTGTTCACTACTCAGCTCAGAACAATTATATTTAAATTATTTTTATTTTGCTGCTTTGATATATAGTCCACAACACTGAGTTCCGCCAGTCAACACGTAATGTGGAGGATAGGAATTTAAAACATTACATTCCTTTAATCTCCTCTACAATTTAGACAAAAACGTAAGGTGTTTTTCTAAACAAACAGGAAGCAAAGGCGGCGGCGTCGGTGGAGTCGGCGGTGTGGGCGGCGTGAACACGTTCCAGCAGCAGTACCTGGGCTATTCGGGGCCGGTGGGCGAGGCGCCCTACTCGCTACCGGGGCTGCTGCCGCGGCCCGCGCCACCCGCCACGTCGTACTACTCGCCGTACCAGCCGCCGGCCGCGCCCGCACCCACCTACCCGCTGCAGTTCACGCAGCCCGCGCAGTCCAGCGCCTTCAGCTCGCAGTTCCTGTCGTCCGCCGCGCAGCTGCACGTCGCCGCCGCGGTGCAGCAGATGCAGGTAAACTTTGTAAGATTATTATATTTTATATACATTTCATTATAAATAAGCTGACAAATCTTCTTTAAATTAAATGATATTTTAATTTCTCTTGTATATTTAATTTTAGCAACAGTACCGGGCCCCACCGCTGCAGCAGCAATACGCACCGGCGCCTGCGCCGCAGCCCCGGCCTCCGCCGCAGCAGCAGCTCAAGAGCCCGCTGCACGAGCACCCCAACGGGTTCCCACTGTGCGAATCCGCATCGCCCACCCCCAAGGGTGTGGCCAAGCCGCAGAAGCCGCCACACTCGCCGCCGCAGCACAAGTACCACGCGCCGCCGCCGCACCAACACCATCCGCCGCACCCGCCGCCCGCGCACACGCCGCACCAGCACCACCAGCAGCACCAGCAACACCAGCAGCACCAACAACACCAGCAACATCAACAGCATCAACAAGTATGACGCACTATATATATTTTAATTGTTTATTAATAAGTATCCTTGTTGTATGTAATTTTATTTTCAATTGTCAAAAACATATTTAAATTACAACCATTAAGAGATTTGAATTACATAATATATTGATTAAATGTTTTAGCAAATTGTTGTAAATACATTATTCCAATTGAAAAAGTTTTTGTTCCAGCAAATAGTGGGCAACGGGAACAACGGGCGCGGCGGTAACGGCTCGGGCGGCAACGGCGGCGCCATGAGCCGCGGCGGGCTGGTCGCGTCGCGCTACCCCGCGCCCATACAGCGCCCGCCCCTCGCGATGTACCGCGCGCCCCTCGCCTCCGCCGCCGCGCCCCGCGCCCACCACGCGCCCCACGCCCACGCTCACGGCGCCCGGCCCAACCTCTACTACCACCACCAGCAGCGCAGTGAGTGTACACCAGATTGACTTGTAATGACGTAACGAGGCGTACTGCTACATGTACATGTGTGTGTGTTTAGACGGCGGCGGCGGGGGGGAGCGCGCGGCGGAGGGCGCGGCGTGCGAGGAGGGCGGCGAGGGCGCGGCGGGCGACGCGCCGGCCGCCGACGCCAAGGCGGAGTGAGCTCCTACACCTCCACCCACTAACGTGTCTGACTTAGTTTCTCGGTATTTTAAGTCGTAAATTATAAAAGTGATCTATTATTGTTTAAGATTCGTACGGATCGGCGCTCGCGTCGTTTGTTTGTTTGTATGTAAATATATCGATCGGACTGACATCCGGCTGTCTATTTGACTGTTATATTTTAAGTATATATGTATAAAGCGTGCGGTCCCCCCGACCGGAGCTGCCTCGAGACTTCTCACTAGCGAATATTTAGCCGCGTTTTGCATGTCCATGCAATATAAATAAATAATAATGTAATTCGGAACGAAGTAGCTGAGTGACGCACGCAGTCTTTTGACCGATGCGCAATCGCGCCCATGTATCATAATCAATTATTATATGCGAATAAAATTATTATGACCGAGAATTCATTTTTTTCTTATTT